>NW_020870988.1:304206-306706 GCF_003789085.1 Penaeus vannamei | reverse complement strand
CACGCCCCATCACGCCAGAAGACATGAGACACGCTCACACACGAACAAACAACACAACACCAGGAGCCAGCAACATCAACAAACTCATCATGCAACACCTCCCACCCATCATGCTCGCCAGACTTCGCCACATCTTCAACGCTGCCCTGGCAACGGGATACTTTCCCCCCCGTTTCAAGCAAGCCACGCTCGTTTTAATACCCAAGCCGGGGAAGCCACCTCACGAGGTGACCAGCTTCAGGCCGATCTCCTTGCTGGAGGTCCCCGGGAAGTTGCTAGAGAGGCTAATCACACACAGACTGAAAACACACCTTGAAAACAACAACATACACAACACTAGGCAACACGGCTTTCGCCCACACAGAGGGACTGGGAGTGCAATCGCCCTCGCGTACGAGGAGATTGCTCTCAGTCTCGCAAACAAGCACCAAACCAACATTATACTACGAGACGTCACCAAGGCCTTCGATAAGGTCTGGCATGACGGTCTCAAATACAAAATAACACAGCTTCACTTGCCTCCACATCTCACACGCCTCTTATGCAACTTCCTGGACGACAGATCGGCGAACATCCGGCTTAAGTCTTATCTCGGGCCCCCCATCCACCTCAGAAGTGGAGTTCCACAGGGCAGCGTCCTCTCGCCAACCCTCTACACCCTCTACACCGCCTCATTACCACCCCCAGCACTCTACAGCAACTACACAGCATACGCAGACGACATAACACAAATCATCTTACACCCCTCCAAATCCAAAAACATCATGAAAGCAGCCACATAAACAGCCATCAACACAATCAACACCTACGAAAACAAATGGAAGAGACAAACAGACACAAACAAATTCACCACCATACCACTGGCTCGCTACAACCCACCCCCAATCACAATAAACAACAGAGATATACCCTACGCAAACAAAGGAAACATGTTAGGCCTACACCAGCAAACACGGTATCTCCAAACACGCACAACAGAGAATAAGCCAAGCACGCACAGCTCTCAACAAAATCAGACGCTTCTCATACTGCTCAAAACTCAAACTCTACAAGACTACTGTTAGACCCATACTCGAATACACACCCATACCATTGATTGCAATCTCTAAAACACAAAAACACAGGATGCAATCCATACAGAACAAAGCACTATACTGGATAAACAACACCACAATACAGAGCAGAATATACCACGGAATCACTGCACAGTCACTACACCGAACATAGAACATAGAGTCACTAAACATACGCATACACACACTCGCCAAGCGAGCCTGGGATCGCATACAACATATAGACAACACAAACTATGATGACATCATACAAACACACACACACACACGAACCACGCATGGTTTCCCAGGACACTTCCGCTATTAAATGGAGATCCCCCTGAACCCCTCTATGTACGTTAATGTTGTTATATGATTCTATGTTTATTTGTTCGTTTTATACTACTGTTTTCAAACGCAACTCAGGCACACCATCACCGCTTTTTACAAGCTTGGCGGGGGAGGAGCCTCCGGTCCGACCACACCCACTTAGTGCGTGTACTCGGATCGGAGGATCGCTTCCACGCCAGAAAAACCACCTCATAGCACCGAGCATGGCGAACTACATGCCTGGGCAAGGAAGGGGCCCCCGGGCCGTGCACCCTCGCTGAGCGAGTGTGCGCGAGTCGGGGCATATCTTTCCACGCGCAGAGGGTAACCATCATGCCCACACATCACATCAACCAACCACATACCATTCATTCATTTCTTTGTTTTTATTTTTGTTAGCCTGAGTTGCGTTACCATAACTATCTGACCATCACTATTTCTTACAACTATTACTTTCCCCGCTCCACTCTACTTCACTTCTCATTAATTATGTTTATGTTAATGTTTATTTACGAAGAAAACAAAAACAAAAACAGACAAAAAAACAAAACAAAACAAAAAAACTTTCGCTCATAAATTAGTTGTTTTTGTGTATGTTTATTTGTTCTTACGCTTTTGTTTATGTTTATCTGCCAAATAAGAAAAAGAAAAGAGGGACCCACTGAACCTCGCTCTCAGCTCCGTGGAGCTGGGAGGGAGGCAGGCGAGGGTCTCACCTGTTATGATAATCCCTAGCAGGCGAAAATAATCAAATAAAAAAGATTAAAAACAACAAAAAGAAAAAAAATTCTTAAGTACTTTCATGTTTGCTTCTATATTTACGTTTATTGTTTCTTAAACACTTTTCATGTTTGTTTCTATAATTACGTTTATTGTTTACTTTCTATGTTCAGTTCGTTCTCCCTTGTGTTCATTTAACCAAAAAAACAAAAACAAAACAAAAAGAAAAGAGGGACCCACTGAACCTCGCTCTCAGCTCCGTGGAGCTGGGCGGGAGGCAGGCGAGGGTCTCACCTGCAATAAGCTATCATAGCGAGACATTCTCGTTATGATAATCCCTAGCAGGCGAAAAAAAATGTATGTATATGTGTGTGTGTGTGTGTGTGTGTGTGTATATA
>NW_020870988.1:276486-294106 GCF_003789085.1 Penaeus vannamei | reverse complement strand
TAGACATATATATAGACACATATATGTACACACATATACATACATACATACATACATACATATATATATATATATATATATATATATATATATATATATATATATATATATATATATATATATATATATATACATATATTATATATATATATACATATATATATATATATATATGTATATATATATATATATATATATATATATATATATATATATATATATATATATATATATATATATATATATATATATATATATATATATATATATATATATATATATATTATATATATATATATATATATATATATATTTATATTATATTATATATATATATATATAATATACATATATATATATATATATATATATATATATATATATATATATATATATATATGTGTGTGTGTGTGTGTGTGTGTGTGTGTGTGTGTGTGTGTGTGTGTGTGTGTGTGTGTGTGTGTGTGTGTGTGTGTGTGTGTGTGTGTGTGTGTGTGTGTGTGTGTGTGTGTGTGTGTGTGTGTGTGTGTGTGTGTGTGTGTGTGTGTGTGTGTTGTGTATGTGTGTGTGTGTATATATATATATTATATATATATATATATATATATATATATATTATATATATATATATATTATATATATATATATAATATGTCGCAAATAAAAAACGACACTTTTTAGTGTAGTACTACAGTCCCTTGACTACGGAAAAAAGGCCTTATATATGCAATTTCCCTATATAACCCATTGGTAAGATTATCATATCTTATCACGCCACCACAAATCCAATCAAAAGCAGTTCGGTTGGCTTCAACTAGATCTAGGTCAATGCAGCTTGGACCCCCAAGGCACTCTTGAAGTATGTGGTCCATAGACTGAATGGGCTCTCCACCCCAGTTCTTCCTGCCTTTGCTCTAGCATGATTGAGAGCAACCCAGTCTTTTCAGCTGAATGAAGTGCCATTAGAGAGATTTTCACTTGGCTCAGGGATGGACTCAATGTGATGTTGGTCAGTGTCAGTTCATCGTCTAAGTCTGTATGTTGACAGTGATCCGTTACCAAGACGGTCGACAGTCACAAAGCTCTTACGTGACTTCAGTCTTGGCTGCATTCCATGTTGGCGATGGAGAGGGTGCCTATTGTCTGTTATTTGTTTCTCTCTCTGCCTTGGTAATAGCATCACGTCTTATACCAGGTGGGCAGACACGCAAGCCTGTAGAGAGCTGGTAGAGGTGTTGGCTTTAGGTTGCCTGTGATGGTACGACAAGCATTGTCAAGTTCTGGGTCCACCTTCCAAGAGTGGCAGGATCTAGACCATACAGGAGCACAGTACTCAGCTGTTGACTAGCACAGTGCTAGAGCAGATTGTTTCAGGGTAGCAGGGTCAAATCCCTACTGTGAGTTAGCCAGCTTAGTAAGCTGTTTTGGCTCACCAGTTTTTTCTTGAGCTTCTCCACGTGTTGTTTGAAGGTGAGCATCCTATCTAAAGTTACACCCAGGTAGACTGGGGAGGTATTAGACTCTATATTTTTACTTCTCCATTTGATGTTCAGGCTTTTGTTTGCCAAGCTGTTGTTTAGGTGGAAAGCACAGACTCGAGTCTTTCCTGGGTTGGCATTGAGAAACCATATTTTATAATACTCTGCTAGTTCTTCGAGAGCTTTGTTGAGGCGTGTTTCTATCTCTGCAGAGTTCTTTGCTTGTGTAGCAATGCAAAGGTCATCTGCATAGATGAAGCGCCATATATTACTGAATTCAGGTTGGTCATTGGTATATATGTTGAACAGGATAGGAGCCAGGACGGAGGCCTGAGGGAGTCCATTCTTTTGGAGCCTCCATTGTAGGAGGAGTGCTCGGTGGTTAACGGTATCATAAGCAGCCGTAAGGTCTACAAATACGGTACCGGTAATGAGTTTGTTCTCGAATCCATCCTCTATATACTGTTAGATTCAATACCTGCCCACAGCAGGAACGCCCAGGCCTGAAACCAGCTTGGTCAAGTGACAGTTGTACAACCCACAACCAGACACTTGTAGAGTTTGTACAGAATACAGAGAAGGAAGATAGACCTATAACTGTAGCTTTGGGTCTTTTTTCAGTTTCAACAACGCTGCTACTTTTGCCTTTTTTCCAAATTTTAGGTATTTTAAATGTGTATGCACAGTTGTTGAAAAGTGCAAGAGTCCACTCTAGGGTCTTGATGCCGAAATGCATGATCATTTCAGTTGTTATTCCATCAAGACCAGCAGCTTTCCCAGGCTTCAAGGTGTTTAGGGCCTCTTGGAGTTCTTCCATTGTGAAAGGGAAAAAGATTTCATCGCTACTCTACATGACGCTTCATTTCAGCCTTATTATTATTATTATTCATTTATTTTTTATTTTTTTGTAGTTCTTGTACAATTTGATGTTTTCATTGTTCAAAGATGGGATATGGGTCTTTAGGCACTCACGTGGGATATTATCTTTGGCTACTTTCCATCCACTATCCTGGAAAAACATAGCTTTCTGGATCTGAGTTTATGCTTTCCACCTAGGCATCAAGTTCTGATGGGAACTTATCCCAATTAGCCTTGCGATAGTTAAACCCATTGATCGGATTACTTTCATCTGGTCTGAGAACCGGTTTGGCTAGGATAGAGAGAGGCCGATGTTGTGACCTTGGCATGGGTTGTCCAACATATTTAGAGAAGAGTAACCTCGACGCCAGCGAGCACTTTGAAATGATGGCTCATCTTTGGAGCCATGGAGGAGATTAAGGTGTCTGTTAGTTGCTCACCTCTCAATAGCTTCACCGTCGGTGTTGTACAACTTGTACTGTGGCTATTGAAGTCACCCAATATTAGGCAGATCTGAGTGTCGATGTTATGATTTACAGGCCAGTCAAATGGGACAGGTGGGGATTTATAAACAGATATGATAGTGATCTGTTTCATCCTTACTTGGAGGATCTCGATTTCTCCATGAGAAAGATCATTGCTCAGTATGATAGAAAACCTTTCTCTTGCATAGATTGCACTCCCATGGACTCTGCTTGCATGGTGAACAATTAGGTGCATTCCCGGAATGTTGGGTGGGATAGAGTCTTTGTGTGTTTCTTGCAGACATAAAATTGCTTTCAAGCGGATAAGCAATTGTGCTTTTGTAGACGTCAATCCTTCAACACTGAAGGTTATGGACTTATGTAAGGACATATCTAGGGCCGAGGGTTTATCCTTTTACCACCCCAGAAAGTATGGCTTTGCGGTAATTCAGTTCATTGATAAGATGGACTGAATTATCTGAAATATATCATGGTTAGTGGGTCCATCATAACAGATAAGTGTGTAACTTCCTCTTCTATCACTATTGCGTGTATATGAACACCGAATGATGCTTGACTAAGCATACAATTCCTGTGGATGAAGAAAATTAACCAACCCAACTTCGTACTCTAAATAAGTGAAAAGTCTTGAAACCCCGTTCTGGAAGGCCTTATTTTCAGGGAATAAGTCATGTGGCTAAGAAAGAGATAATATACTTACTATCTGTAGACACCATTTTGTGAAAATGACTGTCAGATATCATTTACTCTTCTATATATTACTTTCTGTAAATAACTTGTTTACTTATTTTCCTTTATGTTATCGACATTTGGTTTAATGTTTAAAATCTTACTTTTACTTCCATTTCTTTATTACATATTTTCTCTGTTACGTAAATATTTCATCACATGTATGATTTTTAATTTACATAAATACTGAGAAGGAAAAATATATCTGTTAATGTTTAGTTGGAAAAGAAACATAACAGAAAAATCATGCATCACATTACAGTAAAAGAATAGATTGATTACTTATATTAAGCCTTCATCTTTATTCTTCCTCAGCTCCACCAATATGTAGGGGACGTCCTCGTCTACTCTTCGAGACTATGGGGAACAGGCGTTTTATAATTTTTTTCCTTCGGAATTTCCTTCTCCGCGTCCTGCTTTCTTCTTCTCTTTCTCCTTCTCCCACATCTTATTTTTCTTCCTTTTGTCCTCACCCACACTCCTCCTCCATTCCCTTTTCCTCTTCCACTAGTGCAGCTACTTGTGTAAGAAGAAAATCGTCTTGTTCATCGGTGAACATGGATTCGAACCATAGGGCTCTCCATTCAATCATCTGGTCTTCCTGCATATTTCTCTTTCCTCTTCTTCTTTTTATCATTATTGGCCTGTAGCATCCAAGGTCTTTTTCTATTCGTATTTTGTCTACGCCATGTGAAAAGATCCGGAGACGAGATTTTATTCTTTCATTTTAGAATATAATCCACAGTTACATCAACAATTTTATGAAAAATTGTAAAATAATTTTCTCATCCTTTTCCTCACTCGTAGATTTCGGATATAACAAACATTTTATAGTATTTAAAACCATTACTCCTTGATTAAAGAAGATTGTTTACAGGTAAGTGTTGAAGTGAAGCCGATGCACGATTTGACATCTCTACATTAAAAAGGATTGAATGATTGACCTTAGGGTTTGCAGGACTTGTTCGTGGAGTAATTGAAGTAGGGAGATTAAGCTGAATGTCAGTTGGAAGAGAATATATACATATATATTTATTCATTTTCCTTTTTTTCTCAAAGGAAAAGAGAGGGATAACTTTTGCGGGGTTTCTTTAGTTTCGCTATGACATATCTATTCGCAGTAAGAACAGATTTTGGGAATTAAGACCATTTTTCAGAAATGGTGAATATGTAGCCTCAATTATTATGTAGCAAGGGGTAATCTGACATTTTTCCTTACTGGATAAACTATTTAATTATCTGACGGGACCTTTTCTGACACAGGTGTGCATTCGTTCTATTCTTCATACTATGCGTAACCATCTAACAGAGCATTGTTTTCGCAATGCATATTCTTGCGATCTCTTCTTGTCTAAATGATTTCTATTGGGAAGAACTCTGGTGAATCAGCTCTCACTAATTCCTCACTAATAATTGCTTCTCTAGGTTTGCGAAATAGTATGCTGCTACTTTCTCCACTGAAGTATCTATTGTTTTAATTTCAAAAAGCTCTTCTGGATTCGACACGGTAATGAACCAAGGTTTTTGATTTTGATTAATTATTCTTATGGCGAGAAATTTTCCGAAACGTAATGTTTATTTTCAACTTTTACTGTGCCTGTTTTCATCTTCATTTTTGTGTACTCGTCAGTGTTTGTGCTTGTGTTTGTTTACATAGATTTTTGCCTTTTCTTACTTTCTTTTCTTACATACTTATTCATACATTTTTTCTTCTGTTGATATATCCAGAGGTCAAAGGTGTTACATTACTTTCACTTCTTTTCCTCCTCCTACATCTCTTGCTCTTACTTCTTCTTCCTGCTCCTGTCCCTCCTCCTCTTCTTCCTCCTCCTCGTTTTCCTCCTACTCCTCTTCGCCCTTTTCCTCCTTTGCCTCTCCATTCCCCGTCTTCTTTCTTCTTCTCCTTCTCCTCCTGTATTCCCACATACTAAAAGTTATAATGGAAACATGTAGCATTCTCCAGCACTTCTCTGAAAATCGTGCATCCTAGTTTGCGCTGTTCCCTCGCGTCTCTTTAGTTGGCATCAATCTTCTATGAACCATCATCCTCCATCATAGGAGAGTAAGGTTTTGCCCTCAGAGCAATGACTGCTCGGATGTTTTTGGGAACACATCTCAGATTTTTAAAAATCCAAGCTGATCCGAGTGTGAAGTTTCAAATAGGGGATGGGAGGGTTCGACGTAAGATATATCTAGATAATTACTAAGGGGAGGAGACGACATTTCTCTTTGGATGTTATCTGGTTTCAGACTGAAGATAAAAGAATCAGTATCTCTGTATGCTAATGTCATCCGATATTTAAAGTGAGCTTTCAATTCATTGTAGAATTTCCTCATCATACATATAGTATATTCAAGAATCGTGAATCCTATCTGGGTTGGATATTTAACGTCTGCCCTTCCTTCAGATCAGGAACTGTTTAAGCATTTTTAGCTAATATCTGTCTATGCATCCTTTAGCATTTTTATTTTTTCGATAACTTATGTACAGAAGACTTAGTTTCCGGATGAGAGTGATATAATAAACATTTCCCAATATGATTTCTTGAAAAATTGATCCACTGAATTCTCTGATTTTACCAGTGAAATATTGAAATCATTTGATGATAGAAAATTTGTTATGTGAACTACCTTGACCTATCTGAAGCATTCAGCACTATCAACCATAGTATTCTTAACATAGACACACGTCATCACGCATACAAGAAGTAGGCAAAGCGGATACTATATGGATGGGTCAAACAACAAGCTCGGAAATAGCGAGGACTTGAGCAATCGACAGGAAAGGAGGCACTATGACCCGAAGAGGCGAAAACATCATGTGACACCACGTGATGGACCAACAGAAACAAAGAAATCACGAGTGCCAAACAACAGGCAGTTTCAAGCGATTGTAAAGTGTATTAGTCTGGGAACAAGAAATTGAGTTGGATGGCTGGAAGAAAAAGTGAAAAGTGATAGTGTTAAAAATATGCTGAGATACAGAAAAGTCCTCATGCATGTATCTTTCCAACTATAAGAAATGAAAAAAAAAGTATAACAGGTCTCGGAGTAGCCTCCAGTAGCCATGTTCTATTTGGTGGTTCATCCCGGGTAAGCCCTCTTGAAGCACTAGTACGAAATTCTTAGACTAAAGATTCTAGCTGTCGCGGTGATCGGACGTGTTTAACCTCTTCTCCGCATCAGCCATACAACTCAGCAAAACCATGGCCTGGTCCCGCAGAGTCACAGGGAAATCTGGCTACCTTTCCCGGGTCAAAGGGGGCCAACCGGGAGGCTACCCCGGTGCTTCCTTGTGCAGCTAGCACGAGCTCTCATCCCCGGAGTGAAGGGGGTTCCCTTAGCCAAGGGTAACGAGCTCCCTTCCCAGGGTTATAGGACCTCCGCCCAAGGCCATGGGCCCCCCGGTAGTGAGGGTCAAAGCTGCCCCCCGCCCAGGGCGACGGGCTCTCCCACAGCAGCCTGGGGTGTATCAGTGAAGACAGTGCTAGCAGTGAAAACATTGAAAGCAAAACGGAACAATCAATCTATCAAATCGGCAATGTATTAATAGTGCTGAATACCATCTTATGCTTTGTTGCCACGAAAAAAGCGTGGGCTAGATTGCTTCTCTGTGATCAGATTAAGAAACTGTTTGGTCCAGAAGAGATTGAAAAGGCCATGATATCGTAATCAACCTTTCAGACTCCAGGAAGCCTAGAAACACAACTCGAAACACAAAGAAAATGATTAACATTATTGTGCACACTATGATCGACCACTGTGTTAATAGGGAAAATCTGGTGTTCGCAACAACTAACATCCCAACCACGGACTGGACGCCGCCGAAAAAGACAGGTATTTCTACTCCTTTTGTTAAGTTCATCCAAAAGACTAAACATCAGGAAACACAGACACACCTAGAACCTTCCTTCAACAATGACAGTTTGTTGGAAAACAAAATAGATTTGCTAATAGGAATGTTCTCCAAAAAACAGGCGACGCTTAACAAAATGATAAATCAGAAGGAATGCGCAGAGGCAGCAGACGTCACGACAGACCTGCTCCCCCTTACCAAATCCCGTCCGACCTCCCTTCCCCTGTCTTTGACCAATCCACCCAATCTTTCCCATTTGCTTCTCCCCCTATCAGAATGCCCTCTACCTCTACCCCCCTCCACACCCTCCCTACCTGATGAACCCATGGCTAGCGACCTCCCCAGCTCCCTTCCCCTCCCGCCTATCCCCCTCCCCCACTCCCCGCCACAGCGAGCGAGCAGGCGTGCGCCCTTGCTGACTCGCCAGCCTTCCCAAGTAACAAGACACCTCAGCAGTCCTCGAACACCCCGCAAATCAAGAGGAAAAACGAGGCATCTACACAAGTAACGCCTAGGCGAAGCTTTAAGAAAAGACAAAACAAAAAGAAAAACAATCAGAAGGAACTCGACCCCAATCGCCAGTGGGATGACGCAACTCATCACCAGGTGCCAGGAGTCCCCCCTCCCACTGCCCCCCCTACTCCAGCCCCAGCTCCAGCAGTGCCGACGGTCGTGATAAACAACCACGGAGAAAGAGCGGAGCAAGTTGCTGAGGACGAAGGTTTTGTCACAGTAACATCAAGGAAAAAAGAAAAAAAGAGAAGAACGACACTTGCAAAACCCGTAGCAGGAGCTGATCGACCTGACACGATGTTCCTGTACATCACAAGCTGCCATCCAGACACAAATGAAGAAGACATCGAAAATCATCTATCGGACAATTTTGAAAACATAAGCACACAAAACCGTGATGACATAATTACTACACCAGTTTCACGGCAACAATACGAGGCCGAGAAATAACGGATGCCTTCCCAAGGAATGTCAAAGTGTTCCTCAACAGAAACAAGTACAATCGTGATCAGAGAGTTTGACAAGGCAATGCCCTCAGCAAGTATGTCAAAATAGACCACATTAAAGTCCAGTCTCTCCTTGGGCATTTTGATGACATAGGAATGCTTATAATAGAGAGAGATCTCGACGTACTATATATTAGTGAAACTTGGCTTCACCAAGATATGTCAAATGCATTTATTAATATTCCAAACTTCAATGTTTTTAGATGCGACGCAGGACGTGGGGGAGGAGTTTGCTTATATGTACGTGACACCTTTAAAACAAACGAAATATCCACTACAATTGCTAAGAGTACAGATGTAGAGGATATTTGGGTTAATGTACAATGTAATATGCTTCCGTCTTTCACTGTAGGCGCGATCTATAGGCATCCTCATGGTTCCTCTGAATCCTTTGATTATTTAGAAAAAGGTTTTACAGAAATGTCATTGAAAAAGAAACCTCTTTTCATACTTGGAGATCTAAATGATGATTTAAACAAGCCAAATTCTAAATTAACTAAGATAATCAACAAAAACAAATTTGAACAACTGGTAAATAAACCTACAAGAATCACAGAAAATACTTCGTCATTAATTAATGTAATTATAACAAACAGAGCTGACATTGTTTTCCAAACAGACGTCATTCCATGCCATGTTGCCGACCACGAACTCATAACGGTGACACTAGACATAAAGAAATCAAAACGACTAACAGTTACAAAAGCCTTTCCTGAATTATCCAATTATGATTCTCAGTCATTATGCCAAATCATAATAACCAAAGAATCATCTCTCCTAAAAAAAATTGCAAACTGACAACGTAGACAAGCAGGTAGATGTGTTCACGGAAGTGATTAATGATAGTGTAAATGCCATCGCCCACTTTGTTACAAAAATCATTAAACGTCCTCCGGCCCCATGGATAAACGATGACATCAAGAGAGCCATAACAGATAGAAATGATATGCATAACGCTCTCAAAAATAACAGATTCGACATAACACCCCAGGATCACTATAAACAAAGAAAGAGAAATGTGAAATCGCTAATACAAGAAGCCAAAACTGATAATTTTAAAAATAGATTAACAAATTGTAAAAAAAATTCAGGTAAAACATGGAAGATTTTAAAGACACTTGTACCATACAAAAACAACCATAAAGATAATCTAAATACCAAAATTAGTGCAAATGAATTTAATGAGTTCTTCGCTAAAATTGGACATTCCACATATGAACAAACAAACGCTTCCATATCTAAACAAAATACAGTTGGTATAAGGCATCAGCCAATAGTTTCAGACCATAACCTGTTAAAATAGAAACCGTAATCCTGACAATAAAACACCTGCGTGAAACAAAGTCTGTGGGGGTGGAAGGCATTGCTCTTCGCTTCCTCAGAGACAGCCTACCTGCTGTGGTGTATTATTCAACGGTTTTCATTAATACATCTCTGGTCACCGGTGAATTCCCATCGCTCTGGAAGCATGGCATAATAACACCAGTTTTTAGATCTGGCGACAAAGACGAAGTTCATAATTATCGCCCTCTTACCATACTTCCTATACTGCCGAAGGTTCTCGGAAAAATCGTAGCAGACCAACTGACAACATTTCTAGAGACACATGACCTACTATCTAGAACACAGCATGGCTTCAGAAGTAAGCTGTCTACTGAAACAGATAATATTTATATAATATTTATGAGAATATAGACAAACGTATAAACTTGCTTAAATTGTGTGACTTATCAAAGGCCTTTGATAGTGTCAATCACGAAATCCTCATTAGTAAACTAATGAATCACAAAATTGACACATATTGGTTCAGAAGCTATCTAAGTAATAGAACCCAATCAGTCAAAATTAGCGAGAATATATTAGAAAAACAGAGTATCCTTTGGTGTCCCAGAAGGATCTATTCCCTGTTCATAATATTTGTAATTAATCTGTCAACCATAGCTCAAAATTGCCTTCTTGTTCAATACGCCGATGATTTACAATTTCTACATAGTGTTTCTGTAAACAACTTAGATACACTGATACTAAAGACTCAAATCCAGATAAGACACAATGTATCTTTATAGGTAGTCGCCAAAACCGCCAAAATTCCTGTAAACACGAACATAATATTTGAAGACAGATATATAAGACCGAGTACTTTTGTAAAAAATATTAGGCGTACACATTGACAGATTCATGACATTTGAGAACCACGTCGATAATATCCACAGGAAAGTAATGGGCACACTAATTTACCTAAGCCATATCAAAAATAGAATCCCTGTTGAAACTAGAATATCTGTTATACAAACACTAGATCTCAGTATAATTAACAAATATATGGGATACAGCAAACAAAGGTCAAATTCAGAAAATTCAAAAATTGCAAAACTTTGCTGCCAGGGTAGCACTTGGGAACGTAAAGAAGTATGACCACATTACCCCACACATAAACTAACTAAGTTGGCTAAAAGTACATCACAAATGCAACTATGATACTTTCATACTAATTCACAAAATGATCCACGTTTTTTATCCAAAATGGTAATATAACCTGTGTCCAAACAAGACAATGTAACTCCCTATATGTTAAAAGATCACGTACAGACATAGGGGCACGACAGATACTAACACGTGGACCAATGATATGGAACCAACTGCCTTTTGATATCAGAAACATTTAAATAATTGAATCACCAATGACATCAGGTTTCTAAGTATAAGAATAGACAAGACATATGTACCACCATTGATTCTATGTTTAACTTGTATTTATTTGTACTGTAACATCACTATGTATATAATAAGAATAACCAGTTTAACAAATGGAATAAAGTATCTTAAATTTGAATTTGAATTTGAGGTACTGTAGCCGACCCCCGCAACCTGCAGCGCAGCATACTTCCCCCAGGTTGGGTCCAGGTCCACAGCCTGTCCTCTCGCCCTCACTATCAGCAGCTTCTCGACGACTCATACCGAGACCTGATTGGTTGACCACGGACACCTTACGGCTCGCCCATTGGACCGCAGGCTCCCCTCGTTCTCGGGTAGCTTACACAGCTCAGACCGACTTAAGCTCCCGCACCCGGGCCGAGTTCAGCATCAGGGCTTACCTGGATCTTTCGGTCCGAGGTTTTTCGTGTTGCTATCGTGGATGTTTTAAAGAGATTGACACCCCCACGACGGACAAGACGATTGGCTCTTGGTGTAACTGCTTTGGGTGCAGTTGCGCAATACCTGCTTGCCTTGCCTTGATGTGCGAGTAATTAAAAGCACGACGCACAGTGGCAGCTGATAGTTTCGCTGCGAAGTGTTCGGCCGAACACATAAGGGCTCACGCCCGTTCGGCAGGGTTCCGACCCCGACCGGCCTTCCCAAATAGAGACTGTTGGCTACCCTGTGTGCTTCACCGTTTTTGATACCATTTCCGCCCTTTCATCGTCCAGTTGAATTAGCTCTGCTAGCCTCCCCTCTACCCATCATCCATCACCCTCGCTATGGCGTAACCCCATGGGTCACGTTATCAAATTAGCGTATTCTGGGGAGCCTATCTCTTGCGAGGAGGCTCTCCAGAATATCTTCATCATCACTGAGGTGGCAGTCACACACCTCTTTAAGGTCCATAATGGCTTCAAAGTGACAGTTGCCAAGCCCGAACACCTGATCCCATTTCTTTCGGCCGAAGGCCAAAGAAAACTCAAAGATCATGGCTTCTCACCTGTTCCCTCCCCCGAGATGAAGGCTAAGTGTACGATCGTGGCGAAAAAGATCGACAAGACGATCCCCCCACGATCGTGCGAGTCCATCTGCCAGGAGGTTTCCGTCAAGAACGGTGTCACTGTTCTCGACGTTTACAAGCCACCCGAGTCGCGAATCGTCAAGATTCGCGTTTCATCCCCCGAGGAAGCCCAGAAACTTCTCTCTCGGGGACTCATGATGTTTAATACATCGGTCCCCACCTACAACCTGGAACCCGAATGCTTTATTCACATCGACCAATGCCTTAACTGCTACCGTTTTCACCACAAAAAACACCAATGTACACACCCCCAGAGATGCTTTCGGTGCGCCAGCGACGGTCATTTCTTCGCCAGGTGCACTGAAACCATCAAATGCTGCAACTGCAAGGGATCGCATGTCGCAGTTAGTGGATCCTGCCCAAAACGGAAGGAAATACTTAAGACAAAACGAGCTGAGCTCCGCCAAGACAACAACACTGTCCCTTCCTACGCAACAACAGCTGGTACACGACCTGCTCAGACCAGTACACCCAGACGACCCACGACTTCCCCTCGGACAACTTTGCCCACACAACCCCCAACAAGCACCCTCACACCGAACACAAACCCAAAAATCCAAGCCATACTACACGTAAGTCTCATCGCTGCCAAATACAACGCAAAAAGATTAGCAAACATTGTCCCTATTATGCTCCAGAGAAACCGCTTCCCCAGCATTATTGTCCCTGAGTAAATCTTTGAAGACGACAACCCATACATCCCTGAGTACGCCACAACAAACACAGAAACCACAGGAAATGAGGTGACAGACCCTCACCCAGAGCCTCATTCTTCCTCACAACACCGACACCTCGTTTTGCAACCTCAGCCACAATGAAGACAAAAAGAAACTGCACAGGCACGCCAAACTACAAATACCACTGATCACAAACGCAAACAAACCACACCACCATCCATGCATACCAAAAAAGACAAAAAGGATCCTCCTGCCCCCGAAGCTCGTCGTCGTAGATTGGATGACACCATTCTTGACGACAGTAGCGACTCCGACATTGATGTCGAGAGCGTTCTCGAGGCCGGGCTTGGGCTCTCGGCTGGAGCCATGCTCCCTGCCAGGGGACCCCTGGGACAGCGCGGAAGCATCGGGAATTGGTCCGCTGATTCCCAGGACTTCCGCGTCGGTTCACAGGACTCCCTGCCTGACCTCGAGGAGCCGTCGATCGTGCATCGATCGCGGAGCCGCTACAGGGCTCAGGTTATGCCACGCAAGGTACACCCAGGTAGAATGGGTGTACCCTGAGTGACTAACTGACGACCGACCGAGCCGACGCGGGTTCTTTCACCTCGGTGGAGGACCCCGTGTTGGTTAGGTCGATCTAGACGCGCAATCCCACGAACGAGCTGCATCTAAACAAAACAAAAACTCTCTCCTTCACACCTAAACACTCTACTCTCACCAACAACAAACACTAACAAACACAAACTCCAGCTTGTTCTGATGGAATGAAGCACTCAGACGGTTCCCTGTAGTGGGTCGTGACCGATCTATTACACTTCTGAACTCCGCGAGGAAGCCACTTGCTTCCCCCTTAACATCATGTGGGGTGAGTTGGCCTGTAGACAGACCAACAAACTCCGTGCTTGACTCACCACTGGCTGGATGGACTCACCCTCCATCCTTCATTCCGGCTGGAGATCAGGTTCAGGCCATGATCTCTTTCTTTGGCATGGGACAGGGAATGATGCAGTTTTCGGGTTTTGCCGCATCACTTTGAAGCCACCTTCTACTCATTCCTTTCGAATTTCCCCTTCCCCTATCCACTCGTTTTTGTTCAGTTTTTCAGTGTTCTCTTTCTGTCTGTTTTTGTTCTGTTGTTGTTTGGTTTTTGTGGTCCTGTACCTTTTAATCTCATTAATAAAGTTATCTCCCCCAGGTACTGCCTTCTCTTATCCCCGTTTTTAAATACCTTCACCTCGTCTCCTGATGCTTGAGACCGCCACCTCACCCCTCACCCCTCACCCTCACTCATACCATATCCCTGCCATGGCGTTGACCCTCATCCTTATCCTTACCCTGACATCCCACTGGTTTCGGTTTCCGACACGTGGCGCTTGCTGCTAGTACTCGTGCCAGGACCATAAATCCTTTAGTGTAAGGGTTTGTGCGAGCCGAGGAAAGAAGCGTCACGGCCAGTGGAGTTAACCCAATCGTGGTGAGGCCGCCCGAGCCGCGCCCCTCCGGAAGACCTGCGGCCGAGGGAGAGAAATCTCCTCTCGACCCGGGCGGGAGTGGCCAGCCTCTGTTTGGCCTCACTCGAGCTTCATCCTGCTTCAGCGGTGATGGTTAGCCGAGGGACAGCTCTGGAGCCACGGTCGAGAGGCCGTGGCTCCGAGCATACCGCAGATGGCGCCAAAAACCTGCTAACTTCTCTCCCCTCCCCCTCAGTTAGCCGAGAGGCTCCGTGTTCGCCATAGTGAGGCTCCACGCCCCGTGGGAAAAATATGGTGAGGCGAGCCGCGCTCAAGGTCGTAATGTAGTGCTTACCCCTGTGAGACACTTTCATAACTACAACGCGGGTCTTGCAGAGTGCAACTTGCGAACAGGGGAGCTGCTTTCAAAAGGGTGGTAGCTGGCGTGTACTGCAGCATGACCCGCTCGTCACAACCCTGAAGCCCTTAACCCCGTAAGTAAGACTTATTATCTTTAAATGAATCATTTACTTTTTCCATCTTTTACAATTTCATTTCATTAATATCAACTGTGTCCATTCTCCTTTTTAAAACCAAATAAAAAGTAAAATAAACAAACCAAGGATAAAACGAAACCAAAGCATAAAAAGGAAAACCTGAGATCCCCTCAGTCTGTATATTCTCAAAGGTTACAAAGCATATAACACATCCTAACTGGCCTCTTACAAAACATGAATATACTTATCTTTCTCTCTTGTAGGAAAACCGAAGACACAAATAACAAAACAGGAGACGTCCAGTGAGGCCGGGCGCTCCGTGAGCAGCACTGAACTGCCAAGCCAACAACCCAAGAGAGAGTCTAGCATGAAACAGGCTCTTTATATAGGCTCTTATAAAATGTGTAAATATTAAAAATGAATGAACATAAAAGAAGTTTACTTTACATAATTAAAAGAAATTAAAATAAAACTAGAGGCCATGAGAAAAAGCTAAAATAAATAAAACATAAAAATACGAAAAATAAAAGGCTCCAGGGATGCAAAAACTGCAGCTGGCTACCGCCGATCCCTACAGATAGTGCTGGTGCTGGCTAAAAAGGGGGGGACTCGCTTAGTCTGGACTCCTGCTTAGTGGGGGTACCTCGCGTCCACTACAGTAGGGTATTCCCCGCGCCACGAGTCCCGGCCTTGCCCCCGCCGCACGATCTCGCGAGGTGCGGCCGCGCGGTGAACACGCGAGTCTGCCGATGGCGCTGGGCCCCTCGATCCTTTTCCTCTTTCAACAAACCCACTACAGCTATTACCCCAAGTTTACCCCGCAGGCTGCGTGAAGCCCGGCTTTTTCTCCTGGAATTCTTTTCCTCCTCCTTATCCTTCTCCTATCCCCACTCTTCTTTCCCCCCCTCTTCTTTACACTTTGTTGTTGTTGAGTTCAGCACTCACGATCCTCCAGCCGAGCAAGACACAGCAAGCAGCAACTAGGCCTACCCAGGCCTTAGCTGACAGGTGAGCCGCCCCGGCTCTCCCCGGCGATCTCCAGCACACCAGCCATACCTGTGGGCACTCACACCCACACACAAAAGCTCCTTAAACAGATGATTGACACCAGCCTATGGCGGATACCAATCCATTGCCATAGTACGTCCACACGTTGCTGGATCATTTATATTTAGAAAACTTAATTTTACTGAAAATTATTTGTTCACCTATAGTATTAAAGGAAGATATCCTAAGAAAAAAAAAAAAAAAAACAATAACGCGATCCGAACACGAAATCCAGCATCATTTACAGACATAGATAACGGGCCACGAGCCTTGGCAAAGAGTCTATGAGCAGAGCTAACCGATGCAGTCTCATTCCTCTTTCGCCCGCAATGCACAATCTTTCCAATCAGGGCGTTCTTGCAGGTTCATCAATGACTTTCTATTTGGAAGTTTCCTGACGAAGGAAATCAATATCCCGCTGAATGAATTCTCTTCTATACGACTCCTACTTATATCAGTATACTTTGTGTCTTTCCAAACAGGGCATTCATGCAGAGTTTCATCACGGACTTTCTCTGTTTGAAAGGTTCATGATGACAGAAATTAATATTCCACTGAATTAATTCCCTCATATATAGATGAGCTTCTAATTTCTTTATTTAAGAAGGGCGTTTCATTTGTCGACTTTCTTGCACAGAAAGATAATAGGTGGACAGATAGCTTTGCTTAATCCTCATGTGAGTAACACGAGAGGGAAATCGTCTGTTGCCATGGCCACTTCCGGCTTTACATTTAGAGTGTATTATATATATATATATATATTATATATATATATATAATATATATATATATATATATATATATATATATATATATATATATATATATATATATATATATATATATTTTATATATATATATATTATATATTATTATATATATATTATATATATATATATATATATATATATATATATATATATATATTATATATATTATATATATATATATATATATATATATATATATATATATATATATATTATATATAAGTATATATATATATATATATATATATATATATATATATATATATATATATATATATATATATATATATATATATATATATATATATATATATATATATATATATATATGTAGTATGAAGAGGTAGACTGAGACAGTCGTAAACAATTTCATGTTTATTTGCAACCGGTTCGGAGATCAATCAACTCTCCATTATCAATGCTGTAATAATGAGCCAAAATGAGGCAATTAGACAAAACAATAAAGCTAAAGATAAAATGGTTCTTAAAAACATAATTAAAATAGGATCAGAACTTATAAAAATACGTAAACACACGAGAACAAGAAAAAATATATACAGAGAACAAATATAGTGAACAAAACGAAAAAAAAAAAAAAGAATATAACCATAGTGAAATAATGGTTAGAGATAAAACTAACCAATATCGGTGATAGCCAAGTGTGAAAACAGCTAATTGGTAAACAAGATGGTTGCAGTCGTCGATTTGTTTAGTTCGGGTTTCATCTTACGAATTAGCAAGGATTCCGAGATAATGAGATCTTGTCGTGAGGAGCGAGTGGCTAGTATATTGAAATCTGTGTTGGAGAAAGGATGTGAGTGATTATGGGAATGTTCTCTTATGGTCGAGAAGGATGGTCTGCTCAGTGGAAGCCCAGTACGAAATGATCTGCCTTTATTTTCTAATATTCGGTGGTGTAACCATCGGGAGGTTGATCCCACGTACCTGACTTGGCAGTCAGGACAGGTA
>NW_020870988.1:261486-271486 GCF_003789085.1 Penaeus vannamei | reverse complement strand
TGCTACTGTAAAAATATGTGTAAGAGTTTTCATTAAATGTACAAATATAAATCACATTCAAGATGAAATACGAATCGCACGTTATATTGTCTGTGTATGTAATTCGTATTATTCTCTCACCTGATTTATTGTGAAATTTTTGAATGACAAATTACTTTAATGCTGATGTTTTCTTTATGCTGCCGACTTGGAAGAGGTACAGAATACACACACGGGTCGCTTGGAATGATCCCCTAATTATCAAGATTTGCAGAGAACACTAGGTCAGAAAATTGTGACAGGTCGTCAGAGATAGGGTAAAGCCTGTTTATTAAGCATATCCCGCGATATTCCAGTTTAAAAAAATGCAACACTTAAAAAAATCAAATCTCATTCTTATATTCATTACCTCTCGAAGTTTGTCCCCCCTCCCTCCCTCTCTCTTTCTCTCTCTCTCTCTCTCTCTCTCTCTCTCTCTCTCTCTCTCTCTCTCTCTCTCTCTCTCTCTCTCTCTCTCTCTCTCTCTCTCTCTCTCTCTCTCGCTTCAAATGGCTGTTTGGACCTTGAATATTTTTCATTTATAAGAATTATAGCACACTGGATAAGATAATGTAGCATACAAGCTCATACACCACGTGAGTGCTCCCTCGTAGGGCGAGCTAACACGTAGTGTATAATCATAGCAGTCCGCGTGGCGAGCGGGCCACACTTTCGCCCCAAGCCATCGCCGCGCCCGCGCTCAGGGATACAAAAGCTGACCCGGCCTTGCCCTGGCACCCGCTGCCCTCGCCTGGGGCATGCTGGCGGAGTGTATCGCCAGCGCTTAAATTATATCGTGTTCTATACTGTGTCCTTAAATAAATGTGAGGCCGTAAAGGTGTTTCATACTACTGCCCTCCAGTATACATCAATATAGGAGTTTCAGCACGTCGCATCTCTATTTAGCATGTTGAGAGTGAGTACCAAAACTGACTAGTGAAAGTAGCTGGAACCTTTGCTCCCTAGATCCCGACGCCTGAGGCCACTATTACAGTGCTGTGCTCGTGGTGGTTGTTGTGTCTGTTGTTGTGCTGCTGTGTTTGTGCTCGTTCTGTCTCGTTTTGTTCTTACCGTGCCCTGCATTTTCCCTTGTGTGTTGTGCTCGGTGTTTTGAGCGAGAGTGAGCAGATCATTCGAGAATGCACTCCATTGAGTACCACATCGTAGAGAGTGCACCCGCTTGATGATCGCTGGACCCTCAGATGGATTTCCCTTTCAGTACTCTGAGTATATGCTTCCGCCTTCCTTAATCCCGGTACGTATCAGCTAGACGAGTGAGTGACGTTCACTTCTCCTGAATAGCCTTGGGGACACTTCTAGAAAACCTTGAATTTAATCTTTTTCACATCAACAATAAATCCTAGGCTATGCCCATTCGCAAGTATCTGGTGTTGACCTTTCTAATGTTGCTCACAGTTTACTACACTTGTCTATACATAAATAATATGTATACTTATTGAAAATATATACAATCTGTTTTTTTACTGGTTCATTCATTCCATCTGTACGGCGGCATAGCATGTCCTAGGTTATCGCTCCTTCAGTCTTTCCGCTACTCACCCTTCCTATTCTCTACCCCTTGAAAATATCTCCCTTTGCCCTGCGTTCCACTTCCCCTTCGGCTCTTCACCCCTGAGGAAACCATCTACTATCTTTTGCTCCTTTCCCGAACGTGCTATAAAGAGTTCCCATTCCCTTTCATTCTCATCTACCGGACTCCACGTTTTTTTCGTCTCTTCAATTTCCATTTCTTCTGGTAATCTTGCCCTTCCCCTAATCAACTCAGTTCTTCACTTCCCTTCTTTCTACTTTATATCCACATCTTCCTTCTCCTGGACTCATTATCCATATACACTTTTCCACCGGTCACACTTTCCTCCCTCCCCTTACGCCCTTCGGCTATTTATGTCCTCTTGTATGATCTCTCTACTCTCCTCCTTTCCCTCATAAATTTATCTCTCAACCCCTCACGCATGTCTATATCATAGACGCTACGTCCTATACCCCCCCTCATTATAACCCTTTCCCTCATCGCCTTCCCCTTCCTTCCTAAACTATATATACATGTGGCCATCTTCGAGCCAGAGTGAGAGGAAATCATGTTTCCGCCAGCCCATCCCCTTTCTGGTCCAAGTTAACCGTATTCCGTTGAGCTTGATAACATAAGAAATGCAAGAATTCGGAAATGATTGCGGAAAAAAATATAATGTCTTCTGATTGGATGTATACCTATTTTTTTTTAACAATTGTCTAATCGGAGGATCGGGTGGTTGAGGCGATGATTGACATCTTATTTGATGCTCTATGTTATATAAGATTAATTGGGCCGTCAATTAAATGCTCCGAAGAATACTGTAGCAGTAACGAAGCAATACTTATGCTATTAAATGTCTGGGTATTGTACAGCGAACATATGGAAAGCTAAATGAGTCTGGCAAATGATTTGCCAATCACAGGTAAAAAAGAAACTGTTGTATATGAAGATTTATGATGAAGCAATTAGAGAGAGGAGAGAGAGGGTACCAGTTGGAGAGAAAGATGTAGACCCGCAACTGCAACAATCCCATTTATCTAATATAATGTACGTCTTACATTGTGCCTGAAGAGAGGGGTGAAAAGTAAAACATTCTGATGATTAAGCACAACAGCGCAGACGAGAGAACTGATGTAGAGTGAGATGGAGTAGGAAATACGAACGAACAAGCAAAGCAAGAAGAGAGAAGGAAAGAGTGAGGGAAGGTCGTGTAATATGACTAGATAAGACTCGAGAAGAGGAAGAGATCGAAGGGATTAGCGAGGAGTAAGAAACAGGAAAGGAGAGGAGAGAAAAGATTTGTGAACATCATTTCTCGATTAATATATGTGTAACTGTATTATATTTTACAGCATCCCAACGCAAGTGTAGACACCGTCCGATAATGGCGGCCTACTTCTATGTATCTCAAGAGATAAAAAGAGCCAGGTAATGATGCTAAGCGCACCCCGCGTGCATGATTATGCTAACTCCAACTGATGGCGGGACTATCCTCATAGCTTTGCAATCATAAACATCTTATTATTTATTGTTTCTTCATTCGGTTTAAAGGAAGAGCTATATAGCATTAAGTCATCAAACATTTACATAGTGCGCAACATTCTAACTAATGTCGCAAAACCACGTGTATAAGGACCTGACGCGTGGGTAAACGCGCTGTGTCATTATGCATTACATTATGTCACATAATCATCTAAGTGGTGAGGCTGGTGGTGTCTTTTAATAAAACCTGTAGTATATTCCTAAATCATACTATTCGCAGACAAGACGCATGTGTGTATTAATGATAAAATATCAAGTGTGTATTTCTACTAATCTAATCATTAAACGTGCGCTTCCGTGTCTCCTGCGACATGTGCCCTATTTTGAAACAGATACTAGAGGAATTTGCCAGTTTTGAGCAACAAAGTGAAATGAACACTCAAGATGTGGAGACGCTGATTAAACATATATATGCGACTTTGGGGCGCCCATTTTCTTCTGGCACAATTTTTGCATTCTGCGTGTATATTATGTACTGGATTTGCCCCTCCACAATGAACTTACATCCTGTACATATGTATAACTTAGTAGTAATATTGACTCCCTAATAGCGCTAGCGGGTAAACCAGAAGCACTGTTGTTTAGTTACTTGCCACTTCAATAACAACTGATCAATAATACAGTGACGCACATTGGACAATGTACATGTCTCCGAGACAACGAAGGTCCAGTGCGTAATACATAGATTTATCTTATAATTAATGAGTTTTGTCAGGATCATACACATATGAACTGCCTGACAACTATCTTTCATCATTAACTATAGATTTGATATATCAATACATAATAAATATACAAAATTGCCAGAGTTATACATGACGTACCATGCAGTGATCCAATCTATTTACAAATCAGAGTTTTTTCATGTCCAACCGGCCCTCATTGTATCTCGAAGACAGCTAATGATAACACGTTTTTCATGTGGACTATAGGATAGCGGGTGAATTATATTACCTAAAAAATTGATAGGGTTCGTTCATGGGGAGAAGCGACTTGTTTTGACTTAAACATTTATCTAACACGTTTGAATCAACTAGGTAAACTATGAATCAATCCCTATATATGAAGGGTACCAAAGTATTAGTTTCGACTACTTAGTTAATTATAACCTCTGCTCGATTGATAGGCGAGCTCCACTTGGCTGAAATGGTATGGATTAAGTATACTCAATGTTTTCTAGGAATATATAATCACTATAATAGTATGCCCTGATAAGCTACATTAAGTGCAACCTGGACTTTGTCCAGAAACGAAGACGAAGCCTAAGGTTTGTAAACCCTGCTTACAACCAGTTTACCTTTTATTTTTTTGACCGGCCTATTAAACGTATATTTATTGCTACTGACCTACGGGAGTGACATTATTCAAGTATGTTGTATGTCCAGTTGGAAAATATCGTCAGCCAAACACCTCTGGTTCTTGAGAAGAGACTGAGATTATCGGATGAGAATTAGACAACATACACTCCAAATCACCTGACTACTGCTACCACAAAGACAACGGATCAGTAGAAGCATCAACAGTAGACATTGCACAAAGTGGGAGTTGATGAACTAATGATAGAATATATAGAGTACCCCCCTCGCACGAGGGGTGATGGATATATCAACTAATTAATGATAATCGAATACAATTATCAATCAAATTATATTATCATAGTAATATGCGTCCATTATTTTAAACTTGCTGTATATTTGAAGTCAATTGGCGTAGTTTAATCTTGGTCCTGATTTAATTTAATACAAATACATGTAAGTAATAACATAATAATGGTCACAATGAATATAATAAGCGACCGTAACATTAGAAAAAATTCGATAGTGATATATACTATGCCTTATTTGCTATGGTCAGAAGTAAGCCGTTGGCTTCGTGGGAGTTGATATAATAAAATCATTATTTTATTCCACAACATATAAGCCTTTAATAGCTGAAATATGTACATCTGAAGGCAGGTCATTTGTCCTTCTCAATTCACAAATCTCGTTTTGACTTTATGAGAACATGAGGTGAGTACCCTGATGGCCGTCGGAGCATGCCATAAGACGACTCTAACAATATGAATTCTCATTTAACAATGCCGAAAGTGGAGAATATTTGAAATCACGATTTGGACGAATCTGCATAGAAAGTTAGCTAAATGGCCGAAGGTATGGTGTTGACTATGTTAATAACGATTAATTAAGGAGTTGAACATGTGAATACAATAGCTGAGTTGACAAGTGGACGGGAGATCAAGCTTCTATCACCTCGAATTGAACACAAGAATAACCTTTAGCAAGTTTATTGGATAACTACGGACAACCCAAAATGCACTTACTCCATGTGGACAACAGAGGTTTGTTCTGGTAAGATTTCTCCGAACGGGATAAACGAATAACAAATCGGGGGATTGGTACATCAGTCTGAACATTTTGTAATAAGGGCCAACGAATCACCGAGAAACAATTTGTTATAAATAGGGGGCCAACACATACTAAGAACCGGTGCTTCGACGATTAGTCTATTCGGCGAGCTTACCTAAACAAGGGAAATGTACATCCACTGAAGCACTCTTGTAGGACGAGAGACCACGCTAAGTCGTACTGATAATTGTATGGTTCACAAAATGGAGTCTTAATAAGTCATCGCGTTACCAATGCTCTATCATTCATCTGATGAACTAAGAGTTTTTGACCACTGAAGTTTTTTACCCGAGGTGTTTATGTAAGCCGGGAAGAACTTTGCGAGGGATACAATTGAATCGGAGTGATGATGGGAAGACGCAAATTCATTTCACATCAACCCAACGCACAGAGCTGCACTCTTAGGGTGTCAGTTTTTGTAATAACTTTGCCCATCTATCTTGAGGACCCAATGTTATGACAGTTGTTTGAGGTTTTGATCTGGAAAATTATATACTTGAGTTCTTGACCAGTGATGTAACTATGGATTACGAGTCTTAAGGGAAGTTGCCAATCTTTTTGACTGAAATTCCTGAACACAATGATAATATAAGAACAATTACTGCACTCCTATCAAATACGATTTCTGATATTGTGAGAACCATTCATACATTTGTCAGATAGTAGATGTGGAACGTCTGCATCAGCGTCTCGCTTTAACTCACTATTTAAGCTTGCAAGATGAAAGCCAGAATGATCTAACTTTATCACCAGAGTGGACTGGAGGCTGCATAAAATGTGTAAATAGCAGGAACGGGGACAAAACCTCCTCCTTTGTGGAGTTCCTAACATCGATTTTCAAACCATAACATGTTAGGATGCCTCTTTACTCGTTTAACACCTACTGCGGTTGGCCTACTTCTCAGAGGGACAAGCCAATAACCCTTCTCCCATATACGTTACCCCATAGTCAAGAAGAGTTCTTGCCCTTTAACTTCCAATCAAGTAGAAAAGCTGAGAGAGTTCTCAACTTCAAGAAGGCGCTAACGAGGATGCCACGTAGTTATGAATCTCGAATTCGTTAAATAATAGATATTGCAACTAGATGAAACCCTTTGAAATATCTGATCCTATGCATATAAATGATATGTAGAGTACTAAGAAATCTGACGTAATAGATATACTAGCGCTGTAAGAATCTATCATCATGCCCATATGTGGATAGACTAAAAATTCGATAAAGGTACATAAATATGATAGGATTTTACGGGATGGTTACGACCTGTGGTCCATAACGGGCAATGCATATTAATATCCAATTGGTAAATTAAATTATAATACCATGTGATGATACTTTATCGCTAACTTTTCCTCATCTAATACATTTGTGTCTGGAGAAAAAACCATAACCATAGCATCATCCATGGAATTAGCGAGCTAGGCCTGTCCACAAATTCGAATCTCATCCTCGGATCTCTGGCATATCCTTAAAATGGATCCATCTGAGGCAGAGCGAGATCAGTACCGTAGTTGATCTGCGGATTACAGCCTGACGCTATCTCACCAGTAGTTACAAACCAGAAGTACCCCTCACTGTTATGAGAGCGGACGAAGATAGATGCTCCATTTTGGAACCCACCGGGACGCTTCCTTGCTCCGATGCCCTGCCGAAGGGAAGTCGCCTTCGCTCTGTCTCCGTCTGCCCGACTCGCGGGCCGGAAATTATCCGCCTGGCACCGCCGGTTGCTCAAAACTTCAGCTCACGACATCTTACAACGTAGGCGGCCACACTGTTTGCAAGGCCCGGAGACGTTCGCAAATCATTTGGTAGTAATTACTATATATATATTATATATATATATATGTGATCAGAGAGATATAAAATTCGGATTATATATATATATATGAGTATATATATATATGTATATGTTATCTATACATATACAATATATTACTATACTATATATATAGATTAGCTACTAGATATAATATATTATGCATATCATATATATAATATTATATTATTAAATATCTATATAATCATATATATTATAGTATATATGCTATTATATATTATATTTATACATACCATAGCTATATAATATATATATTATATATATTATATTAATATTGATATACAATATATTATATAATAATATATATTATATACAGATATATGATATATATGTACTACTATATATATACATATTCTATACTTACTATATATAATATTACTTATATACTATATCTTACTATTATATATTGTATATATTATTATATATACTATATACACCTATATATAGTACTACTATAATATATAATACAATATATATATACTACTACTATATTACTATATTATATAACATTTAATATATATATTATATATAATTATATATATAGGTTAATATTGTATTATCTACTATATATTGTACTATATTAGTATCATATATTATATATATATTAATATACATATATACAATATATATATTATATAATATATATATATACATACATACATATTGATGTATAGACAGTACTATATATATATATATTATATATATTTATACAATCTATCTATATATATATGTATGTAAGTATGTATATATGTAAGATTTATTATAGTATATATATCTTATATATACATATTACATAATTATAGTATATATACTGACTATATATATATGTATAGTAAATATCTATAGTCTATCTATATTATAATGCTATTATATATATACTGTTATATATATATGTAATATATATCTCATATACTATTACATATATACTTCTATCATTATGAATATGATAAATATATATATATATATAATAATATATATATATTATATACATATATATTATATACCATAGGTATATGTATTATAGTATATATTTAGTATATATATATATATATACTTATATGTATATATACATATATAATATATATTAATACTTATATATTATATAATAGTCTATCTACCTGATATATTTACTGATACCCGATAATACTTGTGAGGTATACTATATTATTCTATATCAGATACTATATATTTATACCGTACAATACTATTGAATATAATATATACCCTATACTATAGTATCACCTATGAGGTGACGGGTATACTATATATATATTTAATAAAATTAATATATAATACTTATATATATATATATATACTATATATTCCCATTGTATGTAATTATATTATATGCTATATATATTGTAGTATATATATATATCATATATACTAAATCACTATTTACGTATATATATGTAATATCAATGATTGTAGATCTATACTCACTAATATATACTGTGATCGTATGATTATATATATGTAGTGAGTGAGTATACTATAGATATATTATATTAGTTTATAGTAAGTAGCAATAATAATATATTATAGTAAGTTATTATCTGGCTGTTATATATGATTCCAGGATATTAGTATATATATATATACATAGTATATAGTGCAATATTGTACTATGAGTATACAATAATTATAGGTAGTTATATATGACTCTGATCCTCCTCATAACTAGTTAGTATATATATGTATATACTATACTATATAATATATATATTTATATCATTATGTAATATATTAAATCGTATCAATCATACAGTACATACTATATATATATTATTATTAAAGAATAATATATAAGTATCTGACGTTAATGTGGAACGAAGCCTTATGATAAGTGAGTGAATTCTAATATACATAGTACTAGTATATATATTATATAGATATTATCTTAAATATAAGATGTGAGAATATATCCATAGATGAAATTTTCCATATATTTAATGGAAGGCCTACCTCCGCTTCCTGCGAGTTATTATCTACACGGCCTGATTTGGAGTTACTACATTATATAGTACTATTAATAGTGAGTGTATGAGCATAAGTATATCTATATTATACGTAATATATAATTATGATAATGTTATATAGTACTATATTGATAGTTATATCCTTAACGTGAGATTGATATGTTATATCCTATCATCTCACCCTACTATATCATATAATTACAACACACACACAAACCATAGCTTATTATTTAGTATAAGCTCTATACATTAGTTGGTATCGAGTGATATTGCTTATCTTTGCTCGAATGAACAATCATTCTCTCTGATTAATATTTTATAGGTATATTCATAACTGTACTCATAGTGATAAGCTTTCTGAGCTTAGTCTCATTTGTCAATATGCTACTATTATATAGATATATATGATATAATATACTATTATTATATTATATTTCAAGACTTTGCGTCTGGCACGGATTGGCATTTTTTCGTGCCAGAATGTAGTCTATTCTTTCTTATGCTTAACTGAGTGATGATTGTTTTTGTAGGATAATAATGATGAAAATAATGATGGTAACTAACAATTATAATAAAAATTGATTATATAGTAATAACAGTAATTATAATAATAGGCAATGATCTTGAATTTGATCAATAAGACTAATATTTAATCCTATAACCTATCTTGAATGTGTAGATTATAAG
>NW_020870988.1:238986-251486 GCF_003789085.1 Penaeus vannamei | reverse complement strand
TTAATATTTGCTCAATTAGACCAATTGATTTAATTCACTATATTTAGATATATACATATATATTATCTATTATATACTATATATATTTACTTAATATATATATATATTATATGTATACCTATATAATATATCTACCTGTTATATCCATATAAATTTTACATAACACACATACACACACACACACACACACACACACACACACACACACACACCACACACAGCACACACACCAACACACCACACACACACACACAACACACACACACACACACACGCACACACACACACACACAACACATATAAGTATATATTATTATATAATTTCATTACAGGTCCTATTATTTAAATATATAATTAGGGGTAATATTATAGTGTTATATTATTACAGTTTTCTACTTCATATTTTCAGTATTATTTATTGATATTTCATTCATTATATCTTTATTTTATATATATATACCTAATATATAATATACTATATATATATTATATATATATATATATATATGTGATATACATTAATATACGTGGGTGTGATTATCTACAAATTAATGCTCGTGTGTGCTTTTTATGGATTAATCTAATCATTTTGAACTTATATTAATTGTTGTGTGAGTTGTTGTTGTGTTGGGGACTGGAATTTTTGGCAGATGGCTTTTCTCTGTCGTGAGATGTATATATGTCAGTCTTATTTATCATCTATATTTCATTTTATATATATTTATATTTATCTTTTTTTTAGATTATTGAATTATTATATTAAATCAGTCTATATATTGAAACTTGTATATTCGTTACTATAATTCTCCATCTCTCCTTTTACTCAAACTTATTATTTATATTTATATAAAATAACTGTATGGGCTTATTTATATAGTGTATTACTTTAATATATGACTTCTTTATACCATTACTATATACTTCATATTATCTATATGTTATTGACTCAGCTTATCTTACTTTTGTATATAACATAGATAGTAATATAGTTCCTATATATATTAAGTAAATAATATAGTCATGTAATATACTGATTAATATAATATCACTATTATATATGTATTTTTAATAACTCATAGAATGTATGCAATAAATATTCATATATATATATAGGTACTTCTAATCATTTATTTATAATATTATATTATATGGTATATATTATATTTTCACTCACCACATTATACCATTTATTTAATACAATTACCATACTTACTAGGGCTGTACATATCATACTAATTGACCTTCTATTTGGATATACTATATAACTTAAATATAGTTACTTAATATGTGAATTATACATAGTATATAATATAATGATATATAATATATTAATAGTATATCCATGTATTATAATAATATATTATTATTTAATCTATATATGTATAATATTGTTATATCAGATATGTAGGATAATTAGGTAATAAAAAAAAAAAAATACACCAATATATAAATAATAAAATAAAATTATAATAAAGTATTATAATATTAGTATTAGTTACATTCTTAAGTTGTAGTGAATTAATTATTAAATTAATATAATTATTAATATTATATCTCTATGATCTAGTCATTATATATACTAAAATTAATCGCTCGAAAGAGGGGGTTTCTCTATGGATCAGATTGCTGGTTGCCTGTGTGTGTTGTGTGGTGTTGTATGTGTGCTGTGTGTGCTCTGTGTGTGTGTGTGTGTGTGTGTGTGTATGTGTGGTGGTGTGTTGTGAATGGTTAGAGCGAAGTGACATGCAGGAGTGGTAGGTGTGTGTGTGTTTGGTGTGGTGTGTGTGGTGTGTGTGTGTGTGTGTTGTGTGTGTTGTGATGTGTGTGTGCTGTGAAGAAGCATCAAGAAATACAATAGTGTGTGTGTTGTGAAGTGCTGCTGAGTTCTTCATGGTTTATTATTTGTGTCTGAGTGCGCGAGTGTGTGTGTGTGTTCCGCTACCGAAACACAGCGTGTGTGCTGTGTGGTGTATGTATGTGCGGTTGTACTACTATTAATATACTTAATGAATAATAAATCATACTAATGTATTATAATAAATATAAAAATAAATATATATATATTATACTATATATATTATATATTCTAGCAAGCTGACGCGTATATAACTATAATATGATAAACCTATTATCTATACTCAGTATTATATATATTTACTATATATATGGTATATAATAATATATAATATATAAATAACATTATACACTATAATATTTATATTAATATATACACATATATATATATATATATATTTAACTAATATATATTAATCACTAAAAAATATTAACATATAAAATATAATAAAAAAATTATATAAAATAAAAAAAAATAATAAAATATTAATAATTATGCTGTAACTATTTTGAAAGGACCGTAATATAAATAAATTATATATGAGATTGTGCTCTTGGAGTTATTACAGTGAAACGTTAATAGTTTTTGGTGTTACACGTCATTGATTTTTGTTTATGTGTGTGTGTGTGTGTGCTGTCTATCTACCGTTGTTTAATAGATGAGATGTAGTGTGTTATGACTTGAGGTACTTTAGTACTTTCTCTCTCTTGGGACCTTTTTATTGATCATATACGTATTCTACTATATGAGAGTGTGACGTTCTTATATATTATCATAATAATGAAATTAAGAGATCATACATTTCAAACATAGTGACTTTATAGTGTAATATGTGAGCTCATTGTGAGTATTAACTATATATATATATGGTTTATCTCAAAGTCTATAGTAGCTTTTATTGACTATATATACTACTATTAGAATACGTGAGCGTCTCATCAACTACTGTATATCTCACTAGTTATATATATCTAACATCATCGTGTGCTGTGCTCGTGCTCGTCCTCGTGTGCTGTGTGTTGTCTCATTGTGCGCCTGTACTACCCCCTCCATTTATCCCACCTCTACGTTAATAGTCATATATTATTATATATGGTAGTTGATAATACATTAGCTACTCATAATCATACTATATATTACACTTGAATAATTATTATACTATATGTAATATATATATAAGTATATATAATACACACTAATAAATAATCCTATTTATAACAGTATGGTAATATAAAATACATACTATATATTATATATATAATAATTTTATAGTAATGTATATGATTAGAAATATAGACTAAAATATATATATATTAAATATAATAAGACTAATAAGTGTTACAGATACATATATATATATGAATAACGGTATAAGATAAATTGGGATATGCTATATTATAATTTATAATGAAATCAATATGGTATTAATTATATACTATAATTACATATTATATCTTATAAGTACACTTATAATATACAGTACTGGAACTTGATAATAAGTAACTATAAGCTATACAGAAGTAATCTAAATTACTTTTAGGGCTACTTATATATATAGTGAAATATTATATAGAATCATAGCTAAGTGATTATTTAATTATTCTCTCACTAAAGTATATAAGTATAGATGTATAGCTCACTATAATGTTCTATGAATACCTAATGTTAGTTATTTAATTTTTATTTATATACTGTACTGATTCAACAAAGACTCATAGGCTATTAATACAGTATACACTATTGGTACCCTATATATATACGATGTGCAGATCAATTTACTACTCTGTAAAAAACTCATGATAATTAGCCATATATTATATGTAGTTATTATACAGAAACGTATACTCCAGTATATACTAATATAGCTTATTAATAGGGTATATGTAAAGCGAGTGATATTGATCATGAAATGAATATGTCATTATACCTCTTAGTCATCTAGTGTATATATTGTGAGTTCACCCTTCTCGTCACTCACCGGGACACGTAGTAGATGATGATATAACGTGTAGTAATAGATATGCATGAGGGGTAGAAGTATGATTATGGATTATCGCGATCATGAGTAAAATACTCGTATATTATATTATATATAGAGTAGATTTCATTACCCTAGTGCGGTAGTATATATATATATTATAGGAAGCAATAAATTGCAGTGTGAGATGATAAATATATACTTACTATAGCGTGCAAAATGTACGGATGAGATAGGTGTCTAGATGAAAGGAGATGTAAGTCGGCTCAAAAGTGACTCAAAACCTAATCTACAGCATAGTGTATAGTAGATAGAATAATATCTAAGTCCTTAACTCTGATCAGACTGAGATAGATATAGCACACTCTTACATAATCACTGCTCTAGAATGTGTAATAGCTTTGTGTGGTTAGTGAGATGTGTGTAGGTGTGATAAGTTCAGCCTGGCTGATCTCGATTGGATGAGGAATGCGTCAGGAATCACTCCTTCGGCTTGAGAACATCTCGTTTTCAATTTATGTGTAGGTCTGGTGGTCTGCTCGCCGTAGTGATAATTCGCAGTGTCTCAGTTGTGAGGATGTCTGCATGTACGTGTGTGTGTGCGTGATGGATTGTGGAAATAGGAGTGGGAATATCCCAAATGATTTAACAAACAAAGAAAAATGAGCTAGAAATCGCAGTGATGCTATGCATGTACAAGGTTGAGACTGTGATAAACGGTCCACACTCTCTTTTTTGAAAAGACTGACATACAATACTCTCTCATGCAGGCGCATATGGTTGATTTATAGAGCATTACGGAAATTACGGGAGGGAAGCCACTAGACGCGTATTGAGAATTGAGAGCTGATGTGTAAGGTTATGATGATGGTGATTGGGTCATGATAGTGTGTTCTTGTGTGTGCGTAGTGTGCCGTGGGGGTAGTAGATGTGGTGTGAGTGCCTGTGTTGTGTTGCTTGGATATGTGGTATTACATTTAAATTTTATATATATATATTTATATGAAATAGCTCCTATGTTCACTAGCATTGAGTGTATATACATAATATATAATAGAGAATTAGTTCCAAAAATAGTATATTAGTAATAATGTAGATGGGGGTATGAGTAACCTAGTATATATATTATATAAAAGTACTAAATATGTAGGTGTTGTTAATGGTAGTTACCTCATATAATGTAATAGTAATTATATAAGGATTATAGGTTATATATAGTAAGATATACATTATTTATGTAAGTATATATAGGTTAGAGTGCCTATGTATGAAGATGGATGATATGATATGGTAACTATATGGTTAATGATAGCCAGGGTGATTTTATATATACTATATATATACTCGATTATATTATGAAAGTGTTATATATTATGGTTTCTATATTAGGAGATCACCTAGTGATATGATAAGTATATTATACTATACTAATAAATGATATTGTGTAATAGATTTGATGTGGTTGTCACGGAGTATACCAAAAAGGATACGAGATGAGGTATTAGCGGGCGAAGGTGAAGAAGTTATCTGGCGAGAAGCATGCCTAATGTTAGGTCGGTTGTGTGAGTTGATGGAAGTATAGCTCGATGGTGCTGTCTTATTGTAGTGTGTGGGTGTAATGAGTGTGCGAGTGTATGACATGATTGACTGTACTGTTCACACACGCAGACTGCAAGCTAGCGTACACACACACGCAACTACTACACCACCACACACACACAGGAGACGATCGTACCATGACACGCACACTAGCAACCACACACCACACCACACACACACACAGCGAAGCACACACACGGACACACCAACTTTCACCGCGACACAACACACATAACACACTACACACACACGCACTCACACACTCCGAGGTCACTGCACTACGCACTGCACACGCTACACACACACGATAACAATGCACACACACATCACTCAACTACAATCACGACACGAGCATCACACACATGCACAACACACCACACACACCACACACCACACACATCGCACTGCACACACTGGCGGCACGGGCGATCGGGATCACGCGACACGTGCACCACCACACTCAATACAGCACACACCCTCACACACTCACACTACGCAGCATACACACACACCGCACACACACAACACAACACACACACCACACACACACACACACACGACATCACTCACACCACGCACACGCACACGCACACGCACCACCACACCACATACACACACACACACCACAACACACCACCACCACACACACACCACACACACACACACACAACGTACACAACACACCACACCACACAAGCACATGCACACACACACACATACTAAGCACATTACATATACTGTTTGATGAATGTTGCTCACTTACACATATATATTAATTATATATATACTTATAATAATATATACTCACTATACTGTAATAAACTTATATTACTCGTGTGTGATGTTGGTGTGTGTTGTGTGTGCTGGTGATGGGGCTATAACTATGTGATATGGTGAATTCCTCACGATGGACCAGTGAGATCCACAATTATTAATGTGTGTTGGCGTGTGATCGTGTGAGCGTAATATAGAGTTATAAGGTAGTATCACTTATCATGTGTGTGATCCTTCTCGATATCACAAGTCCGTATCTTCCTCATTACTGAACTTTTCATATATTGATTCATAAACTATACGTACACATATTTATATTACTATAAAATTAGATAAAGTTATATATAATTGACTACATAATATCTATATATACAATATATTAGTGATACTTATACTAGATAAATATATAATTATTATATTAGTATAAGAGTAATGCATTATATATGTATACATTAGTACTAATAAGTACCTCCGTAAAACCTACTTGAATATGCATAATAGTGAGTATTGATGAGGGGATATTACGCTATTATATATTTGACTAGCAGTGAGAGTGGCTATTAGACCTTAATAGGTTAATTATTATGAGGAATAGGTATACCTTATAAGATATATAATATCAGTATAGTATACACTAATTATGTGTTATTATTATTTATTAGTTAAGGTAGGATGTTTGTTGCCTCTGATGCTTGTGGTATAGTTGGATGGCTGTGGCCGTTCCGCACAAGGGAGACCTCCTACTTACTAGCTGTTGGGTTGTTAACTGAGCTGTGGAATATGAAGTTCGAAGTCACGGTGCAGGGTCAAGTTCTCTAGTTCAAGATCATCCATCATTGTTCTGGTGTATGTGTGTGGATGTGTTATATAGATAAAACTATTGTAGAGAGTGCACAAGAGTATATAATGTAGTGAGAATGATGAGTGTTAGAACAGAAATAATGCACCGGAGAAAAGTTTGTGAGTTGTATTATCGTAGTCAACGTTAAGCTGTGCTGAATAAGATGATAATCAGACTAGTCAGTTATAGTAGAATATATACATATAATGATCTTAATAATAGAGAATGACGTAATATATAGAAGTAAAGAGAGATACCTTTAATTGTTTGTATATTTCTATCTTCGGAAAATTTCGCTTATATATTAGGTACTCATGATGAGGCTCCTATAAATGTACATTTAAGTGACCTAATAGTTAGTAAGGAGGCTAATGTAGGTATATTAGTAGTCATAGGAATAGTAGGTGTGCGTGTGTGTGAGTAGCAAGTGACCCTGGGAGCGGTGATGAGGGGGTAGTGTTGTAAGCGGTAGAGGACCAGGTGTTTGAACTTTGTTATAAAAATCGTGATACCTAATAGCGTTGAGGGCGTATAGGAACCGATTGTGGTGTGCTGTGTGTGTACTGTGTGTGTTTGTCGGTTGTAATAGAGATCCGTCGAATAAATAGCGTCAGTTTGTCTGTGTGATGTGTGGAGTGTGTGGTAGTGGTTGTCAGGGTGGGTGTTGCGCATGTAAGGACGTATGTGCCAATTAGTTGACTTTCTTTCAAGGTTAAATATGGATATAAATAAGTACGATTTTATTATATCGTGTTCTCATTTACATAGGCATTATGTAATATTGATATTAATGTGAGAGCGGGTTGCTGAAGTTCTATACAATATATCGTGTGAGCATGACTACTCATATATATTAATTTAATATATTCAGTATAATAGTCCAAATTCTAATAGAGCTTAATATATAAGTATCTGATTCTTACTATTTTATATAATTTTCAATTATTTGTAATTCTAAAGATTTTATTAGGTTATAGTGAGATGTATATATGACTACTTTGTCTATCCCGATGTGTGTATTGTGTGTGCGCTGTGTGTTGTGTGATGTGATTGTGTGTGTGTGCGGTTACTGCGCGATTATTCATTGTTTCTGAGATGTGATTTTTGTAATTGATTAGATGACAGCACACCACACACGATCACACACGAGCACACACCAGCAACACACACAACTAGCGAGGCGAGACAGTAGCTATATATAGGGATAAATGGCCTCACCTATAGTATATGGATGCTTAGCTCTAGTATGTGAGTTATTGGCGTTATATAATATATCACGAGGTAGCGAGTATATGTATATGGTATATATCAATGAAGCGATATATGTACTGGAGTATACGAGAATAATTATATGATATGAGTGTAGATATATGATGTTAACGACTACTATTATATTAGTTTTAGAATACCCTTGAGGAGAGATATATAATGATAATACCGGTGATGAGTAGTGAGAGTGAAGATGTTACGGTATGAGTTAGATACATATATAATATAGTTCGCGGACATTGATTGTGCGACACGATTGAGTAGAGTTGTGTTAAATATTGGCGGGTATCTGGAGTGATAATATAAATAATTACAAATATAATTAATAAGACATGAAAGGAAGGATGAGATGTTAGGTTGATATATATGGGATCTATTATGTATTTATGTAAGCTACTATAGTGTAGAGAACCGTTAGTAGGCTTTTAGTAGAATGTTGCGAGCTACTAGAGAAGGGGGGTGAGATCATTATATAATTATCATATATTTAGAATAAAATGAGGTATGCTGTGATAGTAGTTTTCGGTTAATATCTATGACATTATACTATATATATAAATTATTTTTATTAGTGGAGAGTGTAATACGTACTTAAATAATATTAATCTATTAAGATAAAGAAGTGAAGTTATAATATAATGGTATAAGTGTATTAATCTGGTGTTCTTCTAATGGCGCAGAGCTTGTTAGTACGTACTATAACATAGTAGTGATTCATAGTGTGTGTCGATTATTGAGTTGGTATTATATAAAATAATATAGGTGATGTATTTCCTCATTTCACCCTATAGTAATAAGCGGACTGTTTGATAATGGTGACGCTACGCGATGTGTATTCGAATTAGATAACGTCTGTAAGTGAAATAAGCTAGTGCAGCAGGTAAATATTATGGGTGATCTTATAGTATTGTTAGGTATAGTAAATACTATAATATAATTATATCAGTAATATTAATTAGCTATAGAGCTATATATAAGCGTACTCTCACACACACATAGATCAGCTCTATATCTTAGTTAATATTCAGCTATTAACCGGGCTGTAGATTACTAACTCATTTAGGTAGTTAGTAGGCAGTAATGAGTATGATCATGTGAATTATGTGTAGAAGGTGACGTAGTGAGATTCTATATTAATATAGTAATCTACTATATATAAATATATGATACATAATATGATAAGTAGTATTCGTTAGGTGGTGATAAGTAATGATTTAATAACTAGTTAGTATTAGTATGTAGAGTAGACTATATAGTTCAGTAATGAAGTAGTAGTAAGAGTAGTCTATATATGTGAATGTAGTTATCTGAAAACTATATATTATATATATAGTAGTATAATATAAGTAACCGGCAGAGGTGCTAGCAAGGAGGAGTTAATAGACTAACGTGTGATAGTATCACTATCAGATCAGATAATAATACTCTTAGGTGAGTAGGAGGTAGGTATGAAAGCGAACGATAGTGCTGTGAATTCGGCGTATTGAGTCATTGATTGTATTAATAATAGCGATTCTTAAAACTATATTTAAAATAATTAGTATATATGGAATAGAATATTATATATACGATACATATATATTATATGTATATATAAAGTATAGTATCTGAATACGGTATATACATACTGAGTATTGATTCAAATCATAAATAGGGAGGAAATGGTGTAACCTTACTACTATAATAGTTAGTATAATGTATATCATTAGGTAGGAGTGAGGGTATAGTATATCCTCACTAGTTCTAGTATAATATGTAATACGCGCCGTATAACCTCGACTCATAAATAAAACATTTATAAGTGAAGCTGAGTAGTGGAGAAATAAAGATCTAACTGAAAATATTGGCTTATGGTATGATGTGCATCAATTTATGCTTATTACCAATTTATGGATGCTATTATATGATGGTAGAACTAGGTGTACGCATGAAATTAGTATTATAGTGATGTGTATAGACGGAATGCCTTATAGTAGTGCTGGTTAATACGTGTTTATATAATTAGTGAGTCGATGTACTATATGAGCTATATAGATAGAATAGTGTATAGTATATTTGCAAGGTGTGCATACGGTTCTCTGAAGTATATAACTTCAATAATGTGATTTTAATGTAGTCACTAGAAGGATCGTCCAGAGTTACGGTGGTATAGATTATATATAGATATTTAATAGATATGACGTAGTCTATCATATAACGGAGTTAGGGTGAGGATCTATAGATATTAGTGATTATAGTATTAAGTGGATAGATGATGATAGATAAGTATATGTAACACATATATAAGTATGAGTAGTATTTAGTTAAATCTGAGTTTACTTATGTAATTTAGATTGCTTACTTATTAATTTACGAGGCGATGCTCTGAGCCGGTGTGTGAGTGTCGAAGAGTCCCTCTTTAATTTCTTTTCACGAGTCTAGCCGGTGTGGGAGAGCAACAGCCGGTCTCGTTGGCCATAGTTCTGCTCAAGTAACGCAAGGACGGTTGGTTCAGAGCAATAAAAAGTGGTCAAGTATCCACTGTGCGTTGGATAACAGAAGCCGGTCTTTATCTGCTGTATGAATGTTGATCTGCTGGAAGGAGGTGTTAGTGAGCAGGGTTCATACGCAACGCATCGTTTATCCTTGAGTATGGACTCTGAATTTTGTAGCCTTTGTTGAGTGCACCTAAACATATCCAAATAATTACAAGCCGACTTTCCATTGTTATGGAAAGAAGGAAATTCATGCATTTTTTAATTTCTTTTTTATACACATTTTCCCTTTCTTTACTATCTCTTTTTTTCTTATTGCAGTCATGAATGTCGATTATCTACAACCTGTGCCCAAACAAGACAAGGTAACTCCGTAAATGTTAAAAGATCACGTGCAGACATAGGAGCACGACAGATACTAACACGTGAACGCATGATATGGAACCAACTGCCTGTTAAGATAACGATGAAAAACATATCAAAATTGAGTGTAATGTAAAGGAACAATACTAATGTAGTGTGGGAACTTACAACAACTGACATCGGAGTGTTGGCTAAGAATATAAGAATAGACGAAGATTCTATATGTACTTGCCTTATATGATTATATGTTTAATCGTATATAGGTTATAGTTTGTGACGTAATACGATCACTAGGTTGTAGTATAAATATATATACCATTGTAATAAATGGAATAAAGTATTTTGAATCTTGATTTGAATTGAAATATTGAAGTATTGTAAGGTGTAGGTTCAATGCTTGTGTTACGAGTATGAGAATATTTGTTGTTATGAATAGCGGTGGATGTGGAAAGTGTAGCACTGTTTTACCATAATTTCGACATATTTTGTTAGTCGCTACTAGTGCAGAAGTTTTCAAACTCCAGGAAACATGCACAACATACTTTATGATTATGTTTGCTGACTTTCCATTACATGTCGTCGTACAGAGATATGATAGTAATTATCATGTTATGACCTAGTATTCTGATGAAGTCGGATGTTTACCAATGCTCACCACAAACACTAGGATCAATTTTTGTGTCGCACCCTACTAGTGACCCGACATGGTCATTTCTGCCTTAGATTTCTCAGATTGTAGTTGCCGCAGCTGTGAGCAGTTGAGTCCATGAGTGTCAGCTCACAATGGTTGTCAGGTTGATGTTAGTATGTACATTGTTGGAGGATCTTCGTTATTAACTATGTTTGAAAAGGCGGTAAAGTAAAATGAGGTAGAATTCACATGTTAACCCGTGGTGTTCCAATAAGTTGCTTCAGGACCATTGTAGTGATGCTAGGCGCAAGATAGTACCAGCTTGAACTTTCCTATAACAGATTTTACTCTCACAAGATAAGTCTTCGTAAAGTGTAAAATAATTGGAATGGTGCCTAACATGCTTTTGATAGCACTGTTCAGAGAAATGGTCCCTCCTGGTTAAAGCTCTGAACTTGTGTATTGATTGGACAACGTCAGCAAAAGATATGGTGTTTGGTACCAGACAATACAGCACATAAAATAAATCTCGTTCTCTTGATAAAGCATGGCTTAATGAACGTGCCACCAGGCTTATAGGGACACACATCCCCTGCCTACAATCTCTGGTCTGCGGTAACCGTACTGCGTCAAGTGTTGCAGGTGAGAATGTATTTTTTGCCATCGCGAAATCCATGAGAAAATGCGAATGGCTTATTTGAAACTCTCAGAAGCCT
>NW_020870988.1:218141-221205 GCF_003789085.1 Penaeus vannamei | reverse complement strand
TATATAATTATAGTATTATATATATATTATCTTATATATTTTATTATAATATATATTATATATATTATATATATATATTATTATTATTATTATTACTATATATATTCTTATATATATATATATATATTATATATATAATATATATATATATATATATAATATATATATATATATATATATATATATATAATATATATATATATATATATATATATATATATATATATATATATATATATATATATATATATATATATTATATATATATATATATATATTATATATATATATTATATATATATTAATATATATATATATATATATATATATATATATTATATATATATATATATATATATATATATTATATATATATATATATATATATATATATATATATATATATATATATATACTATATATATATTATATTATATATATATATATATATATATATATATATATATATATATATATATATATATATATATATATATATATATATATACCTTCTTTCATTCTCCGTCAATCACTTATTAAATCTTGGTCTAGAAAATATTCTCAAACACCAAATATAAGGCTTATGTCATCCTTTGGTTTAGCCACCAAAAAAAAAAAAAAAGTGAAGCATGCATGCATGCACCTGCGCACACATGCACACACACGACTCACACCTACATTGTCTACTCACCCTGTGTTTGTTCCAGGTTCATTGCACGGACATAGGTAAAACTTTGGGCATTAGAAGTAGGGACTTTCTTTTCCTGCAAGAGAGCAGAAAGCTTCCTTACTCGACCTTCCAACCAAGACAAGGTTGACTCTTGATTATACTTCCACACACCCAGATTTGGACTTCCTGCAAAAAATAAAAAAATATTTGGTGCCATGATTTTATTTATGTCTCTTTTCTTTGAGATGTTTGAAAATTATGAACTACTGTAATTCATCTAAAGAATCTGGGACCTAAAGTGTATATCAGAAACTAATTCTAGTCTTCCCTTGCTATTCTTCTGTCTCTTTCTCTCTCTATCCCTCAATATGTATGTATGTATGTATGTATGTATGTATGTATGTATGTATGTATTTATGTATGTGTATGTATGTATATTGGCATGTATGTATGTACATATATTCAGTGATAGACAAAAATAACAACCTTCACCTCTACACTATCGAACAGAGTATGAGACCTGATGATTTTTTTCTCAACTGCACAACACTGAATCTGTTGCTATTTTCAAGGTAAATGAGGGCTTTGAGGAGTTGTCACTTTTGCTCATCACTATACATGAATAGGTCTATGTATATATGTATATGTGAAAACTCCTTATCTTGTCTCTCTGTCTGTCTGTCTGTCTGTCTCTCTCTCATGTATGGACACACACACACATGAATAGACGTACACACATATTTTCATATTTGTATCTATCTATCTATCTATATATGCAAATATATGACCCAACAGATAAATATAAATATTCAAAACCAACCTTTCCTGTCAGCAATATGTGAAAAGTCTTTACCAGCAGCAAGACTAGATACATGTACTATGGCTGGAAACTGGTCGTCTTCCAGTAGGTGATCAAGGGGAACATTTTTGGTAGACTGGAAAGAAGATATCATTGCAATATTAAGGTTATTTATATGATTATTAATGTTAGTTATATGAATTGTAAGACGTTAATAAAGAAAGAAAAGTAGAAATAATATCTAATAGTAATTTACAGTATAATGACCAAAGTTGACAGACAACTGAAACACATTAAAATAATAATCTAAAAATAATAATCAACAGTGAACCTACATAGAATTACAACATCAAATTACTTCATCTAACCTGCATTAAATATGGCAGGATGAGATATGAGACGTCAACTGGTGTAGTAATGTATAATTTCCCATCGGATTGGACTGTCTCACCAATAAGCCAGGACCTGTTGAAAATGTATGAAAATACTATGAAATCTATCCTTAGATATTTTGAGGTATTCTGACATGTTTAAAATAGCCTTTGCTTTTAAACATTACAGGAGAAATAAGAAACATAGCAGCAGGTTTTTAAATTACATATCTATTAATTTATAAATATAGGGTCTTATTTTCCATAACATCTATAACTGAATAAATACTACTAAATTTACTGAGTCCTTTCCTTTACCTGCTTTACTTTTAAATTTGCTTAATGGCTCACTGGGATAAGGCACCATAGTATTGTTCAAGCGTTTGTGAGATCGAACCTCTTTGGTGTTGTTAATGATAAGGATCCCAATTATTCTTAGCATACAGGGGGAGGTGGCAACTTATAGGATTTGTATGATGAGGCTGTCGCTCTTATTCAGAGGTACTTCGGACACCACAGACAGAGAGCTGGAGCAGTATATCCCTTTCATGAGCCAATCATCTCGATGCCGCTCCAGCTCTCCACCTAAGGTGCCAAATGTCCCTGAATATGATTGTGTGTGGCATCTGATGTCTCCAAACCTTATTTTCATTTATTTAGAATTTCTCAAGAAGTTCAAACAAAAGTTGAAAAAAGAAGTTATCTCTAGACAACATTATGATGAAAAAAGTGAACCTGCATATCTGCACATGTAGATTCAACCTTTTAGCTTTGAGAAACCTGCCTTCAAAGCTTTATACACATGTATAATTTTAACACATTTGTATTAAATTCATATAAATATCTAGCAAAATAAAATAAATGAAAAGTAAAGAAAAGAAAAGAAAAGAAAGAAAAAAAAAACAATATTAACCTACATTTTTTTCATATATAATGTGGCACAATTGATATAAGACATCAGATAATGAAAGCCTTTACACAGCTCATATTCCTGGTACATTGTAATGAATAAATGCTTATACAAACACACACACACACACACACATCTGCACATGCACACAACACACCACACACACACACACACACACACAACACACACACACACACACACACACACACACACACACACACACACACATACACACACACACACACCACACACCATACACACACACACACACACACACACACATCTGCATATGAAACACACATCTGCACATGAAC
>NW_020870988.1:205641-213141 GCF_003789085.1 Penaeus vannamei | reverse complement strand
AGCCCCCTTCTAAGCACCAAATGAGTCAAATCACACTCCAAGAGGTTTGTGTACTCGTGACAAGTCTTTTCCATCACCCTGGTCTCCGCTCATGATGATAGTTCATGTCACCTGGGCTGCGGCCAGTTCGCCCTGTTGACGGCACGTTCATGTCACCCGCCCCTCAGCTCGAGTTTTTCTGTGATGTAACCACAATGTCATCTGAGTCCAATGGGTTAAAGTAACAACTGATGCCAGTATATTCTTGATGCTTTAGGGATGAAAGAATCATACACCAGTGAGTGATACACATGCTCAATTCTATCGCAGCCTAAAAAGCCCCTGCCACTGACTGATATCAACCTACAGTACCTCTGAACTCAGATGTTACTGTGAAAGGCAGAGTAACAAAATGACCCATTATAAGAAATTCAAAATATTGCCAACTTTGGTTGGAACAAAGAAGGCTCCACCACCAGACTGACAGTCTCAACAGTACTGCCATTCCAGAGCTCTTGAGCATAGTGAGCTCCACAACTGTGCCTCAAAGGGAGAGACTTGCAGCATACAGTGCTGGCTTTTCATGTATAGACTACTGCAAAATGAGGAGTTGCTTGTTACATTAATTTTGCCAGATAGCAGATGGACATCAAAGTTTAGAAATTGGAAGCAGAGAATATTGATTCATATGCTAATGATAATTAGTAGAGAAATGTAACCTATGATGGCAAGTAGTATTGATATACTATCTGAAATATATTTTATATATTTTAACTGTTCATTAGTTATTAATGAAAATATAAGAATGAGTTGGAATATGTTTCATTTGGACCAAAACATTTCCTCTATCTTCTAGACTTTCTGTGCAAAAACTTAAAACAAAAATACATAATAAACCCTTTTATCTATGGTACCTATACACCTTTATCTATTTTTTCCACTATAGTCCCTTCAATGGCCAAAATGTTAAGTTCTGACAAGTAGCAACCAGGACAGATGTATACTTCTATACGTCTAAAACATAATGCTATAAAAAAGGTTTGTATAGTTGACTCATACTTCTCATTTATTTTGGTAACTCAACAAAATAAGCAAAAACAATAAGTGTACAAGAATTTTGGACATACTGATTGCCATACTGGCAGAGTTGGATGGCTAATTAGCCTTATCAACACTAATTCCACTAAAATGAATGCAAGAAGGTTGTGGTCATATAGTAATACCAACTCCAAACAGTGGATCAGGCTAAACTGAGAGTGAGAATGTTTAAATTAGCAATAATATTTCAAGCATTTGACAGCAACAAGCAAAACAGTACCATAAGATGTGACACGTGATGACAGTATGAAGGTTCCCTCTACAAGTTCAAAATCAATATTAATATGTGTATTACAATGTCTTGCCAACTTTATATACCTCATCTATGAATATCATTACATATAATTTCCTTTGTCTTTCAATCCTCTAGTCAACATAATTTTCCAATCAGATATCAGTATAGCAAATACTAGTAAATTATTGCTAGCACTGATTGGGGAGAGTTGACCACTAAAAGTGGAACCTCACTCTTATGAGACTGAAAATTAAAAAAAAAATATGCCATTAAAAAGTAATGGTCAAACTCATTCCAATTTTGTAATTTTTGGGGGGTTAGTTTGACCAAAATTTGACAGGTTTTAGCAATAACAGGTTTAATTACATAATATTTCATTACCGAGTCTTACTTTTTTACATGAAATGTGTGGCCCAAAAGTCAAGTCTGCAACTGCTTTAATGTATATTTAGCAAGAGAGTGAAAAACGTTATGAAAAACAGATTACTAAATTCTTTTTATAACCCTTTGTAGGAAACTAATATTTGTACATTTCTATACCAACAATTCTATATTTCATAAAGAACAAATCTAACTATTGAGTGTACAAATTGTTAAAACCAAAAATATCTGAGTTTTTCTAAAGCTAGTTAAACTCACCCCAGAGGAAAAACTGGTCAAACTTATCACACATGATACTGTACAGAGTAACACAAAGAGAGGCACTGCTGTTGATAGCAAAATAAAAAGTAATTTGCAGTAGCAAAAGTTTGGACTTACCTATACTCTTCATCAAATGCCACTAATTCGAACAATTGCTTTCCTTTTTTATCATAAATAAACATAGCTGAATTAAGAGTTCTAGGATGCTTTAATTTGATGACTTGAATATCTGCCGATGAGAAAAGAGAATCTGAAAAAAGAAAAAAAAGAAATCTTCAGAATTAAAAGAAAAATTATTGAAACAACTTGAAAACTAAATCCTAAATGCAACAACAAAAAGGAGAATAACATGATATTCCTTTGTGTATGCTAATCAAAGTTACCATCCGGAGCAAAAACTATCAGTAAATGAGTTTACCAAAATATGTTAATGAATAGCAGTTAATCTGATGGATGTGTCTGCTGGTAGAAGCATACAAAAAGAAACACTCACAATTTTGCTTATTTGTAAAGAAGACATTAAGTAAAACAAGAATTTCTAGGCTCATAAAGGTAAAGTCTGTCATTCTTATTGCTTTTCTTTGTTATTTCTCTAACACTAAATTGGTCTTACATATATACTTACTTTTCCTTTATAGATTTGTTACAAAGTTTAAATAAAATACTTTATCCTTTAGCAAATTGTGAAACATATTTTGTTTACCAGAACTATTTGTCCAAAAATGTGTTCTTGAATAAAAATAAATAAATATAGTATTTTTTTCTACATATGCTCAAATAGTATTTTAGCTGCAACACTGATTTTATAAATCTCACCGTGTCTAGTTCTGCTTGCATGTTACGTGATTGACCGAAGGAACCTAAAATATTATGTATGGTGCTGGCTTATTGGTGGAATTGCTTTACTAGAGCCTTCTGTTGGTTACCATTAGAATTAGTCAATTTATGAATGTAACTTAGTCATTGCAAATTACCAGCTCTTTGTGAATCCCACTTTGCCATTTCTGGTAAACGCAATGGTAAATGACCGCTAGTAAATGTGTCACGATCTCATGTTAGAGAATCTGGCCCCAAGAAGATTCTAAAGTGTTTTCTCACTAGTAAATATAGTATGGAGTATATTTTTTTCTACTATGCATTTTATAATTTTGGCTGCCCACCTTAAAGCCTTTCTAAATGTTTAATGTGTAATGTTTGAAACAAATAAATGTGCTAGACATCCAAGGTCATATAGCACTAAGGTAAAGTATTGTGTCGGAATGGGTAAAGAGGAGTTAAAGATTAGGACAAAATGTGTTAGATGTCAAAGATTAGAGAGCATTATAGGATGGTATGGTAGTGAAAAGGGAAAAGAGAGGAGTAAGTGAACTAAAGCAGAGATTAGTTGAAAGGGGAGGGTTAAGCAGGTAGGGCAATTGAGTGAATTACAATGTATTTGTTACTGGGGAAGGTATAGGAACAATGTTTAAGGAAAACAGAAATGGCTGTTGGAAAAGTAGGAGAAGAATCTGGGGTGAAGGGGAGTGTTAGATGTCAAATATTATAGGGTGTTATAGGGAAAAATGGGAAGTAAATGAAGTAGAGCAGGATTAGTAAAAGGGGAAAGGTTAAGGGGATAGAGTGATTGAGTGAACTGCATTGTATTTGTGACTGGGGAAGATTTGGGACTTTGTTCAAGGAAAACAGAGGTGGCTGTTGGAGAAGTAGGAGGAGATGAATCCGGGGAATGAGAAAGGAAGACTGGGGAAGGTGGTGAAGTATCAGGAAGAATGCCAAGAGGGGAGGGGTCTGGAGAAGGACACTGTTGTGATAGAGGGCATTCGCGTGAGTATTCAAGTGGGAGCAGTAGAGAGGGTGGGGCATGTTGGGAGGGTGTAGGAGGAAGGGGGTGGAGGGAACTTGGGGAGGAGGAGGATGAATATCTGCAAATACTTTAAATGTAGAAGGAGTAGGAACAGAGAGATTGGGGGGTGGATGAGGAAGCGGTGTTTCCTTGGGTCATCTTTAGGAAATTTTGGAAGTCTTCAATGGTTTCTAGAGGGGAGCTGGGTGAAGAGGATGAGGCATAAATGTTCTATTATGAGGAGGAAGAGGAGATAGATATGTGAGGAACAAAAGAAGAGGAAAGTGTAGGAGAGGATGTAGTAAGAGAGGGTGGAGTGGAATATTTAGGTTGCCTGGTGCGACAAATAAAGTGAGGGGGAGGGGTAAGTATTGTGGAAGTGGTAGAGATTGGAATATCTGCATTTAGACTGGAAAACGAATTTGATTGGCTGGGTGGCAAAAATGTCAACATTTCTGACACTGACGAAGAAGGGGTCGATATGGTTGGACATGGTAGGACAAGAAAGGGGAGCAAGTGAACTAGAGCAGAAATTAGTAGAAAGGGGAAGTTTAAGAAGTTAGGGCGATTGAAAGAATTATAGGGAATCTATCACTGGGGAAGGTATAGGAAAAATGTTCAAGGATTAAAAGCAATAGCTGTTGAATAGTAGGAGAAGCATCTGGGAGGAGGGGAAGGTGTTAGATGTCAAAGATTAGAGGGTGTTATAGTAAAGTATGGTAACAAAAAGGGAAAGGAGGGAGGTTGATGAGGTAGAGCGATTAAGTGAATCTGTGACTGGGGAAGGAATAGAGATAATAGGTGATAGCAGTATGGTTGCCTTAGTAGTAAGGGATTATGTATCTGAGGGTTGAGGTAAAGGATCAGGAGTAGGTGAAGGAATAGTGTCTGGGAGTTTGATAGGGACGGTTGGGGTCTGGGGAAGGGTATTGTGATAAAAGAGATTTACGTGTGTATCCAGGAGGGAGTTGGAGGGAAACAGGTAGCTGTTGGAAGAGGAGAAGAATCCAGGGGTTGAGAAAGGGAGACTGGGGAAGATGGTGAAGCATCAGGAAAAATGTCTGGAGAGAAGGGGTTTGGAGAAGGACACTGTTGTGATAGAGAGGATTCGTGTGAGAATTCAAGTGGGAGCAGTAGAGAGGGTGGGGTATGTTGGGAGGGTGTAGGAGGAAGGGGGTGGAGGGAACTTGGGGAGGAGGAGGAGGAATATCTGCAAATAGTTTAAATGTAAGCAGGAGTAGGAACAGAGGGATTGGGGGGTGGATAAGGGAACATTGTGTTCCCTTGGGTCTTCTTTAGGAAGGTTTGGATGTCTTCAAGGGTTTCTGGAGGGGAATTGGGTATAGAGGACTGAGAAACAAAGGTTCTCTTATAAGGAGGAGAAGAGGAGATAGATATCTGAGGAACTGATGAAGAGGAAGGTGTCGGAGAGAATGTAGTAGGAGTGTGTGGAATGGAACGTTTAGGTTGCCTGGTATGATAACTAAAGTGAGGAGGAGGGGTAGGTATCAGGGAAGTGGTAGAGATTGGAGTATCTGGATTTAGAAAGGAAAATGTATTTGACTAGTGCATAGGGTGAGTAGACAAAAGGCGTAGGTTTTGAGTATAGGGGAAAGATATCTGGGGAGATGCAGAAACAACTTGTGTTGATGGTGGGGGAGCAGAGTGTAGGACTGTTTTGGAATAAACTGAGAGACTAAAACCTCATTATCATGCTCCCTGTCTGGCCTCATGTAGAGTGAGGCCTAGTTTAAATCTGAGGACTCACATTCAAACTTATAGGCAGGGAAGCTCCTGTAAAACAGATTATGGGAGTCTCCACAATTGGCACATGTACGTGACTGAGCAGGGCAATTTGAACGGTCATGACCAGGTTGGGCACATAGAGGGCAGCGGGCAGTGGAGCGACAATGTTTGACTGGGTGGCCAAAACGCCAACATTTCTGACATTGACGAGAAAAGGGTCTGTATTGTCAGACATGATAAGACAATCCACCAATATAAACCTCATGCAGGAGGGCTTGTCTATGGAAGCTGAGCTTGGCAATATTGATGTGGAATTTACGTTGGCCTCTGGGAGGATGAGTGTAACATTGTACTGCCACTGCATCATATTCACAAAGGCAGGAAAGTAGGTCATTTTCACAGTCTGACCAGTCCATCCAGCACAATAACGATGAAGAGTAGTAATAAGGGAAAAGGGGGTTGAAGAGGGTTGTATAGCAGGAGATGAAGAGGAGAACTGTTGGGGATGAGGAAGAGGTGCTTTCTAGGGGTTGGGTAATAACCTGGGTGAATGTTTCAGAATGGTTAGAGTTGTTTGTTAGTGTCGAAGAGGGGGTATTAGTATCAGCAGTTGAAGCCATGGTCAAAAGATGGGCACGGATCAGAAAACAATCAAAATCAAATTCAGATATGCTATTTGATGAAGGGGCAAGCTTTAATGCCTCTATTAAGTGTAAAGAATCTTCATTACTGGGCATGGTGAGCCTGAATAAAATGGGGAAAAGAAACGGTCTACCTCTCAGAGTCCCCATAAGGGATAAGGGCTAGGTAATTAACCAAGGGAATACCGTGCCCATGGCTCCCGGAGGCCATTCGTGACTGACACAAAGCCTGCCTTTCATCCTTTCAGCAAGGCTCTCACACCTTAAGAATGGGATAGAAGAAGGGAATAAAGAAGAAACTGAACATGAAAGAAGAGAAGAAAAGACCAAGCAAAATTAGTTGAGGTAAGGGCTGAGGCCCAAGGTAGGAGTAATCCTCTACATTGGGTCTCAGTCCCTATCTCCTAAGCCCTCCCATGACGACAACGAGCTAGGTTTTGGGAGGGATCAGTAAGGCAAGTAAGTAGGTCACTTTTAGTCTGACCACGCCTTGTTGGAGATAAGGCAAGCTTTTGGGGGGATGGAAACAGTTTCAGTACAAGTATTAAGAGAGGGTTGAGGTTCGGCAGGAATGGGTTTGCCAGTGGTGTCAGTTAGGGTAGATAGTACACAAGCTTAGGATTCAGATGTAACTGTGACTAGGCGTGAATGATCAGAGCAACTGCGAAAGGCAACCTTGCCAACTTATTTAGGGAGGCACTGTTGAAAGAGAAGGGTATTCTCAGAATAGCAGGCTGTCGGGGGAATCACAAATAATCAATCCCACTTGGCTGGGAAAAAGAGAGTACTCAAAAGGTTTGCCGAGGTAGAGGCAGTAGAAGGACGAGGGCGAGAATACGATGGGGTGGTGTGGCGTGGGGCAGTTCTGTGGGGAGGAAGACAATACGGATAAAATTAAGAATAAGGGAAGAGGGAGTAGACATTAAAGAGGACTGTGCAATAGGAGGAGAGAATGTTGGGAAAGAGGGAAGGGTGCATTCTGGAAGTTGAGTAATAACCTGAGCGGTTGTCTTGGAATGGATAGAGTTGTCAGTATGCGCTGAGGAGAGGGTATTAGTATCAGCTGTTGGAGCTGTGTTCAAAGGAGGGGCAGGGGTCTGAAAACCATCAAAATCAAATTTAGATAGGCTAGTTGATGAAGGGGCAAGCCTTAATGCCCTATTAAGGGTAAAGGATCCTCATTATTGGCCATGGTGAGCCTGAATAAAATGGGGAATAGAAACGGTATACCCCTCAGGGACCCCATAAGAGGTAAGGGTTTGGTATATTAACCAAGGGAATACCGTGTCCATGGCTTCCAGAGGCCATTTATGACT
>NW_020870988.1:190641-198141 GCF_003789085.1 Penaeus vannamei | reverse complement strand
GTCTGACCATGACTTGCATGGCTAAATAACTCTCATGATGAATTCGGTTTCAGACATGGATAATTCTGATCTGGGTTACAATAAAGGCCAATCATATATGTAATAAAGGAAAAGTTTGTAGATAGTTGACAGGACCGTAAGTATTCAAATGTCAAAAATTGAATTTCCATGAATTACATCCTATGAGCTGTATTAATCCTGATCGCTTAATATGAATCATTAGGATTTGTGAGGGTATTTCTAATGTTGATTGGGTGACATTCATACTTAAATAATGGAAAGAATAATCAGTTTTCTAGAGGAAAGGCCGGAACCCAGAACTAATGATTTTAATATCATGTGCAGTGTATTCCACAGTGGTCAGCTTGATCAGCTTAGAGGCATAACCTGCGTATGTGGTCTAATGTAATTTTTGATACTTTTGTGCTGTTGTTTTAATCCATTATGACAGTCCATTAACCATCATTATTTACAGACATTTCTTAATTTACTTTCTAAATCTATCAAATCGTTTAAACTGTGATGAATAATCCAAGTAGTATTTGTTTTCGCTGATATGCACCAGCGACGGTTTATGAATATAGGATTATGAACAAGCGCATTTAGACAAAAATTTTCATCGTTTACCTATCTACTATTCCAAGCGTTTTACTTGGAATTGCTCTCGTGATCCCCGAATCCCTTTATTCACTTGAATACGAATCCTGTTTTGCTAATGACTGGCTACTTGACATATGTCAGCAGAAAACCCGATTATGTAGAATATTATCATATCATTTCAGTTAAAAATTGAAGACGCTTATGCTCAAGTCAACCAAATATTTGTATATATTCATAGGGAAAATGGCACGAATACTGATGTACCCAAGTGCAGAAGATTGACCCACTCATATGCTCAATTAGGTAACAATGCCTGAAAGAATCCTACGCTAATTTTTGTTCGGTATTTTCAAATATCAAAACTCCATATCTTTGAAATGGAACACGGCAACTTTGTTGCAAAATCCTTTCTTCGTATTTCTTATATATAAGTGTATGTAATCGTGAATTATACTTCGTTAGATAGGGTTATTACAGATGACCTCGCATCTTGAGATACTCATGTTTTATTTCGTTTTGATTACTGTTATATGTAAAGATGACTAAATATATGCAAAATTAAGGTATTTCTTTAGATGGAGTATGGAAAATTTGTCGTATTTCGATGATGTCAGGTGCAGTAACCACCAAATTCTCGTATTGGACAGTTCACTAATGCAGATACATTGTTACCATTAGTGTCACCATTTAAACTTTATCAAGTAAAATAAACTTTACGAAGAGGTACATAACATCGGACAGTTTTTAATAACGTAATTCTGTGAACCCAGCCATGTACAGTACCTTTGTTAGCATTGGGGGCGACAGTGAAAAAGGTTGGGAACCACTAAGCGTGGAAAGCAATTGGCCATACTACGTCTTTGCGACTTGAAATATCATCCCCAGCTCACGGAGGCGGCTTGTCTGGATTAAGTGAAGAAAGAAATTTAGCATAAACGTCAATGAACCTCAATCGCATTGCTGCAGGCCTTGGTGGAGTCGAAGGAGTCAGAGGGGCCTTTTAAGGAGACGCTCAAGGTCCCCAAGGAACTCCACCTGTTTTTGGTGATGGTGTGAGCAATCAAGAAGAAGCTTATTCAATCGGAACCAATTTTATTTTGGAATAAAAGTAGATATTACTTAGTTATGATAATTATGTAAAAGTACCATAATTATGTAAAATAAACAATATTATTAATTTATGTAATGTTTGTCTATGAAACATTTTATTTTTACATTACACAAATTCAAAATGTTAAATTTCAGTTGAAGTGTAAACTGCACTTTACACGATTTTGTTCAAAGTTTTTATTTATGTAATTGTTATTTTAGGGGTAACTTAAATGTTACAATACCCCCCCCCCGAAAGAAAATCCATGGCTTGTTAGAGGTCGAGTCGGTTGGGTTGGCGAATTAGTCGACCAGAACGCGAGGAGATTTGAAAGGGTTTATCTTCAGGATGTGAGACATGGGCAGGTGCATTTGAAGGAGGTACAGTGTGAGCTGGGTTATCGGCCAGAGGCGTGGTTGGTGTAGGTTCCTTTTCTTCCAGGTATGCAGGCTTTAAGCGGTCAATGGATACCCAGTCGCTCTTCCCACCAATGCTGAGACGGTATGCCTTGGGGTTACGCTCCAAGACAGCATATGGCCCGCGGTACGGGCGGGTGAGGGGTGACCCGTGAGCGTCATTTCTTACGAATACATATTTGCAGCTGTGGATCAGCTTGGGAAGGTATTGTGGAGGAGATGTTGAGTGCGTCTGAGTGCATGGTCGGTACTTCTCAACAGCATGGCGTAGTTTGGTGAGGTGCTCAGAATCTGTAGGGGTATCTAGACTCGGGAAGAACTCCCCTGGAACAGTGAGGGCTTCCCCAAACACCATTTCAGCAGGGGAAACTTGTAATCCCTCTTTTGGGGATGTTCGGATCCCGAGAAGAACCCAGGGAAGTTGAGCTTTCCAGTCTGATTTAGTGCAGCGCGCCATTAACGCTGCTTTCAGAGTACGATGGGACCGCTCCACCATACCGTTGGCTTCTGGGTTGTATGAGGTGTGATCCCATCAATTCTCCTAAAGATGTCCAAAGTTGAGATGTGAAGGCAGGTCCGCGGTCAGAGGTAATGTCGTCTGGAACGCCAAAACGACTGATCCATCCGTGTAATAGAGCTTCTGCACAGTCTCGGGCAGTGGTGTGTTGCATGGGAATTGCCTCCGGCCAGCGGGTGGAGCGCTCTGTAGCAATGAATAGATACTGAGTGCCGTCTGAAGGTGGAAGGGGTCCCACTACATCGACGTGGAGATGTCCAAACCGGCGCATGGGCTGCCGAAATTCTCCTGTGCCAGATTCAGTGTGACGACTTACTTTGCTCATCTGGCAGGCAACACAGCATCGAGCCCACTGTTTGATGTCTTTGTTCATTCCGTGCCAGATGAATTTATCCTTCATCAGACGAGCAGTTGTTCGTCCAGACGGGTGTGATAGACCATGGATGAGGTTGAAGATTTTTCGGCGGAAAGATTTTGGGATAAGGGGGCGTGGGCGACCTGTGCTTACATCACACAGAATGGTGCGGCCTTCGCCTCCAATGTGAACATCTTTCCACTGCAGGCTGGTGATGGCTGTGTGGTATTCTGTAGTCTCTGGGTCATCTTTTTGGGCTGCTGCTACTTCATTGTAGTCAATTCCGAGGTTTATAGAGTTTATTTCCACCCTTGATAGTGCGTCAGCTACAGGATTCATACTCCCTGGTGTATATTTGATAGAGCAGCCAAACTCGGCGATGCTGGAGAGTTGCCGCTGTTGTCTGTCCGACCAAGCATCACCAGGTTTGGAAAAAGCATGTACCAGTGGCTGGTGATCTGTGAGGATGGTGAATGCGCTGCCTTCTAAGAGATGTTTAAAGTGACGCACCGCAAGATAAACAGCGAGTAGTTCGCGGTCGAAAGTGCTGTATCTCACCTCTGCTTGACGTAGCTTTCTGGTCTGTTCAACGACTGCCCCAACAGCAATGGAGCTTGCGTCTGTGGTAAGGGTAAGTGGAATGCCTGGTGTGGGGAAGGTGAGAGTTGTAGCTGATGCAAGGGCAATCTTGGTGGTCTCGAACGCTTTTTGTTGCTCAGGTCCCCACTCCAATTTCTTTGGTTTGCCGGCAAGGGAGTTGTAAAGTGGTTCCATGATGTGTGCAATCTTTGAAAGGAAACAATGGTAGTAATTTACCATGCCAACAAATTCTTGGAGTCCTATGATAGTGGTTGGTGGGGGAAATCGTGAAACTGCGTCTACCTTACTTGGAAGGGGTGAGACGCCTGTTGGCGAAATCTTGTGCCCGAGAAATTCCACGGATGTGGCACCAAATTGACATTTGTCTTGACGCACCACCAGGCCGTTATTATGGAGTCGTTTTAACACGACCCGTAAGTGTTGGAGATGTTCGTTGGGGTCTCCTGAGAAGATGAGGATATCATCAACATAGCAGGCGCAAAAGGGAAGGTCTCCGAGAATGCCATCCATCATGCGTTGGAAGGTAGCCCCTGAAATTAAAGGTGTAATGACTGCTGTTTTGGGTATGTCTTCAGGGTATACTGGTACTTGAAAGTAGCCTTTCAGGAGGTCGAGTTTAGAGAAAACCTTGGCACCATGAAGGTTAGAGGTTAGGTCCGCCATGTTGGGAAGAGGATAGTGGTCTGGTTCTGTGATCAGGTTAAGACGCCTATAGTCACCACATGGTCGCCAGGTGCCTTCGGGTTTCCGCACAAGATGCAGAGGAGATGCCCAGGGACTTGATGCCTTTTGACAGATGCCCATCCGTTCCATTTCGGAGTAAGCTTGTTTAGCTGCTTGAAGCTTCTCTGGAGATAAACGCCTGAATTTTGAGTGTACCGGAGGGCCTGTCGTTTTGATGTAATGGAATATTCCATGTTTGGCTGGCTGTCCAGGCTGCTGACGGAGTTCTGGTCGAAAAACGTCTGGGTACTCTTTGCAGAGGCTGTCGTAAGGGGTATCTGCTCTCACAGTGCAGATTTCTGTGTACTGATGATTGGAACCTAGGGGTGTAGAGCAGAAGGTTGTTACATCCAATAGTCTACGATTGGCGACATCAACGAGTAGTCCGTGGTGCCCGAGGAAGTCTGCTCCCAGAAGAGGTGTCTTAACATCAGCAATGATGAAGTCCCAAGTGAAGCTGCGTCCGGCGGCTTGAATGGTATAGTCTGGATACCGTACATTGGATGGGGCTTCGGCTGCAACAAGTTTGACATTTGATGGTCGTGTCCAGGAACGAGTTTTGTTTTCTGCTGTGGCTGGGAACAGAGAACGGAATGCGCCTGTATCCACGAGGAATTTGCGACCAGATAGGGAGTCCGTAATAAAGAAGCCCGATGCTGAGTTGTCAAGTGCGTTGACGTTCCCGCGTCTCGGGTTCTGGGTTGCCACCTTAGCAGGGAGTGGTGGCCCCATTACACGTTTTTTGGCCACTGGCATCCAGGTAGGCACTTGTCGGTCCCTGCTCCGAACTTGTAGTGGTAATAACAAAATCCATGTGATGGTTGGGAAGAGGCACTTCCAGGTTTGTAGTGTCTTACCTGTGAGTTGGGTCGTCGCTTGTTAGCAGCATTGATGTCAGGGACGTCCTCGGCGGATGCAGAGTAGGTTGTGTCAGGTTTTCGAGATGCTCTGGCAGCATTGATGAGATTGTCTGCCTTCTTTATGAGATCGTTTATGGGACTGTCGTCGGCTTCATGCAGGGCAGATCTTACAGAGGGGGGAAGGCGCTGCAGCCACAGCTCCCGCATCAAGTCCACACGCCGTGGTTTGTTGGTGGTAGGGTCGAGGTCAGGGAGTGTAGCAAGAGCCTGATGGAGAGAGTGAACTCTTGTAGAAGGTAACTCTTCAAGTTTTCATATTCGACGTCTTGGTTCTGGTCCTGGTTGTCCAGCCATGCGGCAACACGAGGGAATAACTGCTCAGGGATTGCCTCCAACACATAGTCTGCCTTCGTTCGGGGGTCTGTGACTCTTCTCAGGCGAAACTGGATTTCTGCCCGCCGGAACCAGGATGTAGCTTCTTGTGGGCAAAAGGGGGGCAGCTTCACTGCTACGGCGTTGATGGAAGGAGTTTCGGCGTTTTCTTTCACTTCACTAGGATTTGTCTTCAGCGACATGGTCCGAGTGTAGGGGTCACCAATTGTGAGGAATCAAGAAGAAGCCTATTCAATCGAAACCAACTTTATTTTGGAATAAAAGTAGATATTACATAGTTATGATAATTATGTAAAAGTACCAACATAATTATGTAAAATAAACAATATTGTTAATTTATGTAATTGTCTCTATGAAGCATTTTATTTTTACATTACACAAATAACAAAATGTTAAATTTCAGTTGAAGTGTACACTGCACTTTACACGATTGTTTTGTTCAAAGTCTTTATTTATGTAATTGTTATTTTAGGGGTAACTTAAATGTTACAATGGCAGCTTGGGAAATCACGACCACGTGCAATGTGAAGCTGGTCGTGCCTCCCAAAGAAGCTGCCTCGACCTCGGTACTCATCTACGCCCGCTCGACCGAGGCGCTGGAAGACGCGAAGAGGATGGTAGAGCAGGTCACGACGCCGAAGACGCCCCCGACGATGCGGATGAAGAGGTCGTTGTTCGTGCCTCGGATGCTGCATAGGCAGGTCGTGGCCAAAGGCGAGGAGCTGATGGGAGCCAAGTTCGTGGTCCCGCCGGAGGGCACGAACCACCAGATGGTGCGAGTGTTCGCCCACACCGAAGAAGGCCTTCAGAAAGCCGTCGATCAGCTAGAGGCCTTGGTGGACACGAAGAAGGTCACCAAGGCGGCCGTTGTCTCGGAGAAGGTCCTCTCGGAAGTGGCTGCCGCGGCCGAGGAGGCGGAGCGCCGGTTCCATGTGCAGGTCCAGCTCCCCGAGGTCGGCCAAAGATTTAACCCGGTGGGAGTCAGGGCTTCACCTGGGACGTTCGCAGGGCGATGGCTTCCCTAGGGCTAACCCGGCCGGAGACGACTATGGGAGGTAGTTAAAAGCTGTGATGTGGCAATTAACCATGTCAGGCCATAATTCAAATGATACACAAGTCTGATCCTGTAACCTCAATGTCTGTAGTGTTATTACCAAAGGATTTTACATAACAAGATAACCAAGCTAGTTTCTTTTTGGACTTTATTCTGAACACACCTAACCAAAGTTGAAAACGCCTCCTTCATTTGGACGTTTTATTTATGGGCCGTATGCTAACCAGATGCTAAAAAATTCCGGTTGTGAGACCCTCAAATATTTGAAAGCAAAATATGACCCTTTGTCTATTCCACATTAAGCATATCGCAACGAAAAATCATAATATGCTTAGGCAACTACACGAAGTCTGCGTTGATGTAGGGTTATCGAGGCGCCGAAAAACAGAATCTATAGAATCATTTGGTAGAACTTGCGACCTTCAGAAACCCGTTAGCAGAAATGAAAAGACAAAATGATACGTTAACTGAAGGGGTCAGTGTTTACCGCTAAAGGCAAAGGAAGCAGATATTTAATGAAATGCAGAGGGAGATATCAAATAGAATTGCCTTTAAACAAAGGTCATCGAGGAGCGATTGTGTTGACATCCAAAAAATAATGTTTTCTCTTATAGTATTGATATCCATACCAATATTGCTAATGATAATACCGATGATGATATTGATAGAATAACAATGAAAAAATATAATAATGACAATGATGAATATCATAAACATTCGACCTTCGTAGCAATAACAATGATGAATCTTGCGGCCCATAATTATAATGATATTGAATGATGCAACGACACCAGACAAAATAGTAGCAAGAAGTCAGAGCAGTAGAGGACGGAGGCTGGCGTCGGAGTTCAGACTTTCAATTAGTTAGAGACCGAGAAAGTTTTTGATCGAA
>NW_020870988.1:158128-163128 GCF_003789085.1 Penaeus vannamei | reverse complement strand
TCCATCACACAACCCTCTCCCACACCTACTCGGCCATGCGCCCTTCTTCCTCGAAAACCCTGGCCTACACCCTCACCCCCCCTCACACCCCTCCTGAAAGCTGTCTTTGTCGTCGTTCGGACCATATTAGGAGCATGGAGACAGCGAGAGATGCCTGAGCCCAAGATCAATACAGAGCTCACTGGAAGTTAGCTAAACTTTGGTCCGCTGGAACAAGTTTTACTGATAAAAAGAGTCGCAGTGTTCCCTCTCGTTCCCCCCTTATCCTCGGGGCTCTTTTTCCAGCCTCTTCGCCGTGATTCGAGTGACTGCATATGTGTAAATGTCTTCCAGTCAGCAGTAGTGTACGTCTTGTAACATTTTTTTTGATTCACAGTTACAAACGATTATCAATTGGATTTGAAATTTGAAACTGAAAATGTCTTTGGTATAAAATTCTTACATATACATTTATAAAACAGTGACCGTGTTGATACAGAAGCAAAGATATGCCCCATACATGTACACGGAACCTTTGTGGAGACCCAGAAAGATTACATAGAACATGGAGGCATGAATGGAACGATAACGTATTTGCAACATGCTATTACTTTGTACTAATGGTATCGAGGTATACAAAATGGAAGATTTACTCATTAAAGAAGTAGTTTTATAAATTTTCAAAGTTTACAGTATTATTTTCGTCATTCTCTTCATGTTCATGCATCGGCAGTATCAAAACCATCGACTGAAGGGATTTTAATTGAAAACTACTAATAAATATAAGTATCATATAACTACAATTCATTTTGAAAATACATATTGACCAGAAGGAAGTTAAATATAGTAATAATGACACTGAACAAAACCATATCCCTAAATATAGGAAACATACAAGCCGATCATCAAATACGCTGCTAATGTGTAAGGCGGAGGACTTAGACCAGGAATGCCGAACTTTACTACAGAAAGGTCACAAAGTCGGTATACCTAACATATTTAGTGAATAACCTAACCCCCAAAAAGTGGAAGGCACAAAGGACAGCATATAAAATCCATATACGCGAAAAAGACACCTACAATACCTGTGCAGTAAAACGGGCGGCCTACTGGAAATGCAGATGCTTCTATTTTCAACATCATTTGCATACAATTCATTGTGTTCATGAAGATTAGAACACATTTACAAAACTTGAAAAAACTCACAATAAAATACAACCAGATGCTCACTTCGTATTTATATTATATTGATATTGCACAGAAATACCTGTAGCATGAAAAAAGCATGGTCGAAATAGGCATAATAATGTCGATAATGATAATGATAATAATGATACGAGTAATAATAATAATAAAGTTAATGATAATAGTATCAGTATCAATATCCTGTTCTACATTTGAAGCTAAATTTCCTGTTTTGATATCAATAACGAAATACCCATGGTAATGAAAGAACGTGCCTGGTAACAGAATCAATATCATAAAACATCAATAATAGCAGTATTAGTGCTGTAGGTAACTGCATTTATTAAGAAATTTATTGTTGCACAAACCGTTAATGTCAGAAAAATACTGGAATAACAGTTATTATTATTATCATCAATGTCATTTTTATTAATCATCATTATCATTCATAATATATACTATTATTGTTATTGCTATGATTATGACTATCATTATCATTATTACTTTCACTAATATTATTATTATTACTTTCACTAATATTATTATCATTGTTACTGTTATTATTTTTGTTATTAGTGTTATTATTATCATCATTATTATTATTACTGTGATTATTATTATTGTTATTATTATCATTGTCAACTTTTTTGTTATTGATATCATTGTTGTTGTTATTATTATTATTATCATTATTATTCTTATTATTATCGCTATTATTACGATTATTGTTGTTATTGCTATTATTATTATATTATATTATTGTTATTATTATTATCATTATTATTATTATCATTATTATTATTATTATTATTATTATTATTATTATTATTATTATTATTATTCTCATCATTATTGATATTATTGTTATCATCATTATGATCATCATTGTTATTATCATTATTATCATTACTGTTCTTGTTTTCCTTGCTGTTGTTGGTGTATGGTTATTATTATTATTATCATCATAGCGGTGAGAATTCATAATGTTCAGGAATAAGTTCATTATCATAACAATAGTTGTGAAGATGAAATATATTTTAGCCTAAGAGGTGATGGTATTGGAGTCATATTAAATTTGCACATGGTTTGCCCACACACACACACACACACACACACACACACACACACACACACACACACACACACACACACACACACACACACACACACACACACACACACACACATGTGTTGTGTGTGTGTGTGTGTATGCATGTATATACTGTATGTATGTACATATGTATATGTATATTTGTATATGATCCTAATTCTGGTGGTAAAGATAATAAAGCAATTGAAAATAATTGTAAGAGTAATCGAAAAATTATGGAAACATCTACTGTAATGATATCAGTAATGAAAAGAATAACAATAATTATTAAAATGGTATTGATAATGATCGAAATGCCAAACAGAGAACAGCTGCAACAGTGATGACGATGATGAAAATGATCAGTAAGAAGCACTCAGAAGTTGTAAATCTCCGCCGGAGCTTTACATTACCTTTCCAGCAGAGAGAGAGAGAGAGAGAGAGAGAGAGAGAGAGAGAGAGAGAGAGAGAGAGAGAGAGAGAGAGAGAGAGAGAGAGAGGAGAGAGAGAGAGAGAGAGAGAGAGAGAAGAGAGGAGAGAGAGAGTTCTGGTCCAAAATGATTCTTCCACAAACCAGTAGTTAGACGGATAACCATAACGACCGAAAAATGGAAACAATGTGCAATGATAGTGAATAAATTAAATAATAATAATGATTATTATGATAATGGCAATTGCAGTAATGATAAAGATGATGGCAATTATGACAATGGTGACAATTTTCATAATATTGATAAAAATAATAATGATGTGGGTGAGGATGAGGATAACAATAACGGTAATAATGATAATTATTAGGATAATATTAATGATCATAATAATGGTTAATAATAAGTGCAATATCAGTGATTATAATAATAACAGCAGCAACAAGAACAAAACAACAACAATGATAATAATGGGGATTGTAATGATAGTAATACTGGTAATATTGATGATAATAATGATAATGATAATAGCAATAATAACAGTAACAACAAAAACAGTAGCAGCAACAACAACTATAATAATGACAATAATAATCACAAGAATAACAATGATTTTAAGAATAACGAAGATAATACTGATAATGACAATAACAATCACAATAAAAATGATAATGGTAATGACAATAAGTAACAATGACTACAACAATATTCATGATAGCAATAGTAATAATGACAATTATAATAATAAATAATGATAATGATAATCATCATTGTTATTATAATCATTGTTTTTTCACTGTCATTGCCACTATCACTATAATGATGATTGTTATTATAACAACCATTATTAATGTTATTAATATTATTACTATGATTATCATTATTTTCATTATCAGTATTGGTATCAATAATAGCATTATCATTATTATAATTATCATTGTTATTACTATTGCAATTATTATGATTATTATTGTTTTTATTTTTACCATTACAATTACGATTATATTAATTATACTCGATATCACAATGAATATTTACCATCAACGACAACAATAATCATGATTATAATAGTAATAATAATAATAATAATAGCAATGATAAGTGATAACGATAATACGGATGATGTTTCGAATAATGGTGAAATAAAGATAATAATGAAATAACCGTTACCATAAGAACTGCTGCTCCAACTAATACCAGTGCAGCTAATAATGACGGCAATGATATTAATGACGATAATGATAATGACAATAATGGCAAAGATGATGATAACAATAATGATACTACTACTACTAATGGCAGTGATGATATACTACTACTAATGATAATAATAATATTAATAGCACTAATAATAATGATAATAATCGTAACAATAACAATTACAATAGTGCTAATAAGAAGAAAAAATGATGATGAGTAACAGTAATGACAATAATAATAATAATATTAATAATAACAACAATAATAGTAATGATAACAATAATGAGAATGATAACAATAATAATACAAATTATAATAATAATAATGACAGCCACAAGAAGAACGATAATATCAACAAAAATGACAATGATAATTATGATAATAGAGAAGGCAGTTATGATAATAATCAGCAATATTAATAATAAAGATAACAATTATTATAATTATTATAACCAATAACAATAGCAATGCTATTGTTATGGGTTATATTCACCGTTATTATTATCATTAATTACAATGGTATTAACAATGAGGAAAATGTTAATGGTAATGCTAATAATGATAATAAAAATAGTAATGATAATAATAGCAGTAATGATAATGGTAAGAATAAAAAATAGTAATGATAATAGTAATGGTAAGAATAAAAAATAGTAATGATAATAATAGCAGTAATGATAATGGTAATAATGTTAATAAGGATCATGGTAATAATAATAATTATAGTAAAGATAATAATAATAATGATAATGATAATGATAAGGATGATAACAAAAATAACAATACTAATAGTAAGAATACTACTACTACTACTTATGGTAATGTCAATGACATTTGTGTAAATAATGATAGTAGTAATGGTAATAACAATAATGATAATGGTAACATCAGTAGTGATAGTAATGATAATGATAATGGTCATGATTACCATTATTGTTATCATCAACATCATCATTATATAATAATGATTATAATAATAACAATGGCAATAATGATAATAACAAATGACAATAATGATTATAGAATAAAGAGAATGATGATGGTAATGATAACGATGATGAGGATGAGGAGGATAATGATAACGATAAAGCTACTGTTAATAATAATAATAAAAATAA
>NW_020870988.1:140628-148128 GCF_003789085.1 Penaeus vannamei | reverse complement strand
GCTTCGTTAAAATATAATTTCGATCATTTGAAATTTACATTTGAATGGGCAAGAGAGGTTTATTAATGAAATGTGAGCAGATAACAGATACTTAAATACAGGCGACATCATTTTAAGGTTAATAACCTCTCCGATATGTCTATTTTGGTGCATCCGCAATGTGTTGTTTTCTGGACCAAATGATACAACACAAAAACAATTAACACAAAAACAGTTAATTTCGCTGCATTTTTATAGCTTCGTTTGTCTTTACTATTACCATTTCTGGCACATTTAACATGGTCCAGTAGCGAGCGAGCGAGAGAGAGAGAGAGAGAGAGAGAGAGAGAGAGAGAGAGAGAGAGAGAGAGAGAGAGAGAGAGAGAGAGAGAGAGAGAGAGAGAGAGAGAGAGAGAGGGGGGGGGTTAATATTGGTGGTTTCATTTTACAAGTACTAGAGCGATCATGTTCAGCAATAGGAGACAACATAGGGTTAGTTCACCGTGAATGTGTCACGCAATGCATCACATACTTGTTTTACGTCAACAACGCCGGAGTGTCCAGGGCGTAGGATTACTGGGTACAAAGGAGCAAACCACACGAATGATCTTACTATCCAGATTATTGCAGTAAATTTCCCACAAATATGACCATTCGCGAAGTACATACGCATAACTATCATACCCGAGGCGCAAGAAAGGAAAACATAGCCATTTCGATTTAAACAGCAAAAAATCTTGTTTGAATAGTGGATTGTCGCGTGTTAAATTAACGAAATTAACACTCCAATATGCTTGAATATCTTGTAGTTATTTTACAAATAAAGATCATAGACATAAATACAGTTTATTCCAATTGATCTTAAAAATAATTACAAACATTTAAACATGCCTAAAATATGGAGGAACATAAGCCTATACATCTCACGGGGGCCCCCCTATATTTCAGGAAAATACATTATTAATATATAACATTTTCATACAAGAAAAGTGTATGCCTCCACAGTCTAGTATGAAAAAATCATTTTCAACTTTGTGTGTCAATAACGATGTTGTTACCTATAAGATATGCATGGTATATATCATAATACAGTGGTCAGTCAAAAGGTCAGTGGGTGAAATCCCAACCTTCCTGATTTCCCTGAATTTGCCTTTGAATATTAAATAACTTCTTCTAGTTATCATATGATTTAAAAGTATACAGATAATATGATAATGACGATGAGGAACATGGTAAGAAAGATAATGATCTTTTGTTCATGTTGACATTTAAAATTACTTTATCATTATCATCACTACAACATTGTAAAGATAAATAACAATGAAAGAATAACGATATAAATGATAACTACAGTCTGATTTCCTAGGTTGCTTAATAATGCTTATGTTATAATTTGTTACATCTTAAGGTTATCAGATAGTTTTACAGTATTTAAATTATATGGGAGAAGGCAAGATTTATACTCGCGCTCTCTCCTCCATCAATGCGCCACGTTTTCGGTCAGTGTTTTGTCTCGGGTGTAATACAAAGCGATTAATCTCGGTACATCTGTTAAATCAGTTTAATTAGGTAAGTGGAGAAACAACTTTTGGACTCAAAGTTTTGCTAACAGTAAGCAAATTTCATGCTGATCGGATTTTTATATATGATGTTAGTCCATTATTTACCATTAACCTAGATAAATGGAAGTGCTTCGATAGATATTTTTCGCATTACACACCGTATTTCTTTCTCAAATACTCGCTATCACTATGTTCTTAGTTAACACTGTTGGTCTATCATTTCAAATTATTGCTGATGCAGAAAATAGGATATTTAACCTAATTCTTTTCACCAAACTTGGACGCATTCGCATTAGATACCTGGTGTAATTTTGCTGATATTTTCTTCCTCTGTTACGATAAATATTTCTTAAACCTCTGCATCTATGTTCCAGTCAGTTGAAGGTTAAGTAGTACCTTAATATCTGCCCATTTATCCCATGAGTTGTCTTCAAAAACACCCGCCTACTCTCTTGCCAATAGTCAGTGGTATTGTCTGAGGCCAAGATTCTTGGTCTAAAGTCCCAAAGTGCCCTGTCTGTATTCTGCTTTTTTTTTTTTTTTTTTTTTTTTTTTTTTTTAATATAAAAGCGAAGTTGGTGAAGGTTAGTTACGCCGTGGATATCGTTCCGGCACCGGATTTTATAACAGTTCGGCTATTCGTCCGGCATACATGCGCACTATTTGCGCGCAAACACACACTCGCGCATTAGCCTTGCATACAAACTTTGGCGCTGTCTTTGTGTTGTTCATTGTTCATGGCTAAGGGTCGATCATCGGTTATGGGTTCCTTCAAAGTTGGAACTGAATTTGCTAGTTTTGCTGATGTGAAGGACAGCTTGACCAAATTTCAAGAAAACACTTTCGCAGTTTTATGTCAAAGATTCAAGCATTGTTGCTGCAGCTTTGAAGCGTACACCGGATAAGAAAGTAAAACCAGAGTTAAAGTACTCCTACTTAATGTTTGCCTGCATCGGGAAATACGGCATTAGGAGGGGGTTCGGCTTCGCCGCCGGTAGGGAAATACGGCAATCGGGAGGGGGTCCGGGGGGCGAAGCCCCCGGGTTGGGATTTTTTTTTTGGTTCAGAAGGCAATCCTACTGGTAGTTCGTGCGTTTAAGATTCGGTTCACTCGCTCGTTAGCTCGCGCAACACCGTGTCGAATCATCCGTGGCCGAACCTTCTCACGGGTTCCTTCATTTTTCACTTTCTTTATCTTCTGAAATGCTATCCTTGGCTCGGATTTTCAATTTCCCACATTCTTTTGCTTTTTAAAATGCAGGATTCCGACAAAAAACGCCGGAAGAATATCCCAGCAGAGTCGCGATCCGAGTAGTAATGTTTGAATCTTTCAGCCTAACCTAATCTTTCAATTATCACATGAATAGCATATATTTTCCAGCCTAACATCAGTGCGTCTCCGCCTTGAAGAAAGGCGAAACGAAAATAAAATAGGTGAGGCTGGAAAATCTGCTTGATGTGTGAGTATAAAGTCCAGGGTGGAAAATATATCGTTTTTCGCGGACGCGTCGTAGCGAGCAACACCAATGTATGGACTGCGGTCTGCGAGCAAAGGACATTTGTTTTACGAGCAATAGCGATATTTTTTGTTTTTAATTAAAGTATTAGACCTGCGGGTAGGAAACTACAGGCCGCGAGCTGCGAGCGACCAGACGTTTTGTATTTTTTTTTTTTTTGGCATGGCCTTTCCGGTTTATTTGTTCGTCTTTTATATACGAAACAATGGGACTGTTAATAGTTAGGTGATAGTCACCGGGCAAATGAGTAGTAATATATAAACGAGCAAACGGACAACACGTGAAAAAAGACACGTAGGTTTACTTTCGACAGAAATTTCACACAACGCCCCTGTGAGTCTCACGCATTGTGTAACGGTTGTATGTTTAAAGACATTGTGGAGTCCAGTCTTTGAAGCACAAAATCATCTACTAAGGAATGATACTGCAAAAATTAACTGGTATACCAAAAGAACTCAGGAGGATGAGAACAATGCATTTTTGAAACTGACAGTCCTAAAATTACGTTACGACTTCCTACAATCGTTCAAGCATGATTTTTTTTTTTACAGTTTATTTAAGCATACGGCCATAAGCGATTGTTATTTTTTTTCTTTTAATATGGATAGTCTTTGTTTTGTAATTAGTAATGTTGGAATACAAATATCTGCGAGAAAGAAAATTGGGTGCCAGCAAAAATGATCATAGCCGCGACCCAAAACTATTGAAGATCGGTGTCACTGCGTGTTTTCAACCTGGTATAAAGATCTCGCTATTACGAAAATGGTGTTTTGTAGCAATTTGTAATATCTTCTTCAGCCTTAACAAGAATTTTGCTCTTAATAACACTACATAGTAGTGAGGTTGATTAGATGGGCGAGAACGTTTGACTTTTATCTGAATTATCATAACGAGTTTCATGGTAATTAATGTTAGTCGTGCAGTAACACGCATGTGCGGAATTTGAGAGATTTACCGCAGAAGCATTCGAATAAAATAATATATTCTTAATTTGAGTTTTTACCTTTTAACAACGTAGAGCAGGATTATGGCTCACGCACACGCACACAACCCCCTCCCACATACACACACACTCACACTCACACTTACACTCACACTCACACTCACACTCACACTCACACTCACTCTCACTCTCACTCTCACTCTCACTCTCACTCTCACTCACTCACTCACTCACTCACTCACTCACTCACACACACACACACACACACACACACACACACACACACACACACACACACACACATGGAAAATGGAATTCAATACCAATAAATGCCACGTAGTCAGATTTGGAGAAAGTAGAAATCGCCCACTATTCCAATACAAATTAGGGGACGCAGTATTAGACACAGCGGACAGGGAAAAAGATCTTGGGATAATCATAAATAGAAACCTAAATCCAAATGACCATATAAATGAAAAGGTCCACAAAATGTTAGGACTGATTGTCAACATGAAGAGGGCATTCGTGTATGTGGACGAAGATATGGTAAAGAAGATTATTAAAGCAATCATAAGACCAGCTCTTGAGTACGGTGCAGTGGTATGGAGTCCACACTTGAAAAAAGATATTGACAAACTGGAAAGAGTCCAAAAAGCGGCGACAAGATGGGCACCTACCCTAAGAGATGTGAGTTACGAAGACAGACTACAAAAATTAGGACTTACAACCTTGGAAGAAAGAAGGAAAAGGGAGGATATGATTATGCTTTTCAACTGCATTACAGGAAGAGTGAAAATAGATAAGGATGACTTTTTGATCTTGAACACAAGAAGAACGAGAGGACACAACAAAAAGTTGAAAGTAAAAAGAGGTGATAAAGATGTCAAAAAATATAGTTTCCCAAACAGAATTATTGAATCGTGGAACAGTCTCCCCAATCAAGTAGTGTGTGCCCAAACTGTACATCAATTTAAAAAGTTATATGATAATTTAAATATAGCAGACGGGACCACCTGAGCATAGCTCTTCTCCCGTATCCAAACAACTAGGTAAGAACAACTAGGTAAGAACACGCGCGCGCGCGCGCGCACATATATATATGTATATGTAAAAATATATATAAATAAACACGTGTAGGTGTGTATATGTATGTAAGTATATATGTATGCATGTATGGAAATATGTATGTGTATTTTCATTTTCTCAAAATGTCCCTTAAAATCCGTCACAGAAATTTTTAAGGAAAAATATAGGAGTGTCCCATAAATATACGAAGGTTTCTTTGGGATTTGTAGCCGGTCAGGTTTTCTGTGAACCATCGACAATCGACAGAAAACGGGAATTTAGGAGAAACCTTTGTAAATATTAAGAGAAAACGGCTTTTAAACGGAGCGGGAAAAAAGAAAACTGATATCAGGGGTGACTATAACTATTATAAACCTTTAAATCATCCTTCAAGTAACGGTTTCTTGTTGAGTGATTTAAGCGATAATTATATGAAAGGGATCAAACTTATTATTTATTATCTGTGCAAGTTACACAGCTAGCGAGCACTAGATTTTAATTCATTGATTATAGTTTTCAGGATGGCGAGAGGGAGGAACGCTCGGGGAGCAGCGACGACGAAGATCAGCGGAAGTAACAGCGGAACCAGCGGTGGCGATGGAGGAGGACCCACGGGGACAGGACGAGGGACTGGAGGAGGAGGACGAGGTCGCGCAGGGGACGACGAGACGAGTACACCAAGGACGACACCCACGCGGCAGCAACAGGTAGAGTTTTTCTTTTAATCTTTTTGTGGGAGGGAGGGGGGGGGGTGATGTTCATGTTGTGTTTCGTAGGTTGACATTATTACAGCAAATATAAGTTAGTCGGTGGAAGCATTAGCTTTATCAAGACATATGAAACCACTTCATGAATTGGGAATAATAGCTTTGCTATTACTGAATGCATTTATCGAATATCTGAAAACTACCTAAATCGGATTTTACATGATATATGCAGTGCATACTGATTCGTCACAGTGGAAAGTAGAAAATGACTTCCACCAATGTCCGTATTTGCCTGCGGATTATTTTGAAAAGTTACGATGAGTCTTTGTTACCGAGAGGCAATTTGTTTTCCCATATTGTAATTTAGCATCAGATTCTATCGCATTTGCCCTCACCCGATGAATATTCGTTTATATAAAAATGGGGATACAGGTGCCTATTCTTTAGCACAAACTAGAGTTTTCGTGTCCATTTTATGTGTAAACAGAGTATGATTCTGAGTCTAGACGCTGTGGAGTAGCAACAGAGTTGTTTCCCCTTCCTTCCCCCGGCCTCCTCTTGGGGAGAGCGCTTGGGCGGGGGAGACGGCGGAAGGCAATGAATCTTTTGTATCATAACGAGATAAGGGACGGGTACGGGTCGGGAGATGCAACAGCGCGAGGAGTACACAATATCTTCCCCCTGCGGCTTGAATACCCTGTGGTACCAAGTCCTGTCTTTACTTCCTGGACCTGAAAAACTTTGGGGAATTTGTGTTTTCTGCATTTATTTGTCTCTTCTTTATTCTACTCCTCTCTTACTCTGTTTTTCTCTCTCTTTTACGGTATCCTTCACATCTCCGCTTTATCTCTCTATGTGTACCTGTTTCTCTTCTATCAATTTCCTGTCAGCCTGTATTTGACTTCTTTCTGTCTAATACTCAGTTTGTCTGTTACTCCTTTCGTTTATCGGTGTGCCTGTCTATTTGTCTGTCTGTGCCGTCCGTCTATCGATCAATCCATCTCTCTCTCTCTCTCTCCTCTCTCTCTCTCTCGTCTCTCTCTCTCTCCTCTCTCTCTCTCTCTCTCTCTCCTCTCTCTCTCTCTCCTCCCTCCCTCTCTCCTCCCTCTCTCCCTCTCTCTCTCTCTCTCTCTCTCTTCTCTCTCTCTCTCTCTCTCTCTCTCTCTCTCTCTCTCTCTTCTCTCTCCTCTCTCCCTCTCTCCCTCCCTCTCTCTCCCTCTCTCTCTCTCTCTCTCTCTCCTCTCTCTCTCTCTCTCTCTCTCTCTCTCTCTCTCTCTCTCTCTCTCTCTCTCTCTCTCTCTCTCTCTCTCTCTCTCTCTCTCCTCCCCCTCTCTTCTCCTCTCTCTCGTTCCTCTCTCTCTCTCTCTCTCTCTCCTCTCTCTCTCTCTCTCTCTCTCTCTCTCTCTCTCTCTCTCCCTTCCTCTCTCTTCTCTCTCTCTCTCTCTCTCTCATTTTCTCAACCTTTTTATCGTTGATATTCAGAGTAATAAATATGCATAACTTTTTTTCCCTCCCCCCAAAAAGAATTTTGTCCTAGAAGCCTTGCTCGCACTAGGGTTGATATCTTGATGTAATTTATGCCAAGTTGTGGCTTAATCTGTGTTCCCTTGTGGCGTACACGGCGCTCCCGTCGTCTTCCCGAGGAGTGGCAGAGGGGGAATCTCGGCGTAGAGAAGTGTGGAAAGAAAGTCAAGAATATGAGGAAAAGAAAATTAAAGGGTAAAGGC
>NW_020870988.1:127495-135528 GCF_003789085.1 Penaeus vannamei | reverse complement strand
GTTATGATACATAAATATCTTTGAACTTTGAAAATACTTACCAATCTTATCTGCTACATTGCCATGAGCTCTGGTTATGATCTCTAGATTCTCTCCATCCCCAACACATTCCAGGATCATAGCACAATACCGTGTTGTCAATATGAAGAGCAAGTCTTTTGATTCATTCTGCAACAATTTGAAAATCACATAAGTTATGCTTTTATCACTATTGACATACAAGTTCATCATAAATTCTCTAAAAAATTTAATTTTCTATAGCCAACAGGGATACATTACCATAGGTGTAAAAAGGTTCATGCAGGCAATCTTGCCATAGATGGTGAGTTCTTTTAGAGGCCTTAATCCTTCAGGTGTAACCAGGTGGAGTTCCACTCTGTTGTTCCGAGCTACGACCAAGTTCAGGTCGGTTGGCGAAGTCAGGTGTCCTGTAAATACCAAAGAAAACAAAATGTTACAATATTAATCAACATCTATACATGCCATGGTGAGGATGAGCCCAAATTGTGGATGGCAACTACACATGCCATGACAATGGCAGCTGCTCTATATTCTGTACACCATACAGGCATGAAGTATTATGGCTCTAGCAGCATTGCTTCTTGAATGAAAGGCTTTCAAAGTCAGCCTGAACCCTCTTTTAATATGCTCTTATTGAAAAACAATAATAAGCTTGTCTGGATTTGAATATAATGGGGGTAATATTCTCCCCACACTTTTGAGTCGTGCATATAACCATAAAATTAACCCAAACATTGCAGCCAGTCTTCCAATTTCATTGCCATGAAGATGACAATACTACCTTTTCCAAGTGAATGGTCCATTTAAAAGACTTTTCCATTAAATGTTTAAGTGAGAGAACCAAGAAAGATTTTTGTGAGCTTTTGGTGTTCTAGGAGCACATTTTCATGCCTTGATTCTGCTAGACCAATGTACAGCAGTGCATAGGCAACAATTCTTAACCAATCAGAGAAAAAGTCTTCTGGTGATTAGTCCAATAAAATTGCACTAATTAATAATAACTAAATAATTGTGAAAGAACCTACAGTAATTAAACAATTGCCACACAACAAATTGAGGAAACAAGTGATTGCCAGTGGTAGTTAGTCATGGAACAAGCTATTACATAGGAAAGAACAGGTGTAGCTACAAGTAATTTACTTTGCTATCTTCTAAAATCTGGTGGTGCTTCTGCCACTTTCAGGGACATCTTTATGAAAAAATATGCCTTCATAACACACTTGGGTTTTTTGGCATAAAGCTCAACTCGGAAAATCTAAACTGTTGAGTAACATCAAGATATAGATACCTGAAAAACAAGCTTAATGTCATTCGCATTTTAGCATGGGTTCTGTGGGCTATATGTGGCCTTGAGGCTGGCAAAATAATAATAACAATTCTCTCCTACATACATTCTGATATAAATGAGTTTGAAATGATTCTTTTTTTAACCATTAAACACCAACAAGGTATATAAACCCCATCTTACAAGAATATAAGTGATTGAAGTTTGGGGGTTGTTGTCACAGAGCCCAGTAGGAATGGTAAGGGTAACTACTTCCAATTGGAATAGTGCTAGCAATATTTTGCTCCCTGCACATCTTGTTCCAGTAATGGGTAACAAGCCTTCACTACCTATACTAAGCCAAGACAAAGCTTGGTCTGGTTCTTGATTTAATGATAAATCACCAGGGAGGTACAACCTCCATCATATCAGATGTATGTGGAAGAGGTTTGTTGACTTATTGAAATAAAACATGGAGGCTAGAAAATCACTCGACTTGATGGGAAGATTCATAGACTTTGTTAAGTTTATCAGACGATCAAGGTTCTGGCTGAGAAGGCCCAGGAGAGACCAATGGAAACGGTTTTGGTATAATACGTCGCCAAGGTCTGGTCAGGATGAGAGGAGTGTACCAAAGAAAGCTGTGTTTATGTATGAATGGAGACACCTAAGTATACCAAGTAAGACATTAGGAGACAAGGTAAGTACTGCCTCTATCGAAATTGGGGAAGAAGTATGGGTGAAACCATCAAACACGCAGTGCATATCGAGGTGGGGGAGAGGCATAGTAACAGATATGCAGTCTCAGAATAATGTATCAGTTGGAGGGATGCCACGGCATGTCCTGGACCTCAGGAGAGTGGTGGATTCTTCAACAGATGAGGAGGAGCCAGAGGAAGCTGGCAAAGATATAATCTTATGATGGTCTCAGAGAGAAACACTAACTGATGTGGATGAAGGATTATATAGAGGGAGAGTCGAGCAAGAAGGATGACGAGCTATGCACCAATTCTTTGTAAATCAATAGTGGGTAGTGAGCTTAACCCACTAATAACGGGTGTCCCACATATCAGACACCTGAAAAAATAAACATTGCCGGGCGTCCCGCCAGTGTGACACTGTATCGGGGATCATGCTCTGACGCAGCAGCGGGCCACGGACCGCGGGCGGACAGTCCGGGGGAACTCCGCCTGCCAATCTTGTAGCCGCCCAGAATCTTTTATTTTCAGCTTCACAATATACCGGCATTAAGCCCCTACACATGTACGTGCATTTGCAGTGAGCAGCGCCACCACCCACAACCCGGAGAACTCGGCTTTAATGGATTAAGATCACGGGGGCATGTGGTATAATTAAAAGGAAATTGGTAGCTTTCAAGAGGGACTGGCAATGATTTGTGCTGTTAGGTTACAAGTCAAAGAAAACGGTGAGTGCTTATTGAGGGATGTGGCATAGAAAACAGGGGTGCTGATGAACTGGCGAGTTGTTAGCAGCCAGAGAGTGTCCGGCGTTGGATAGGAGATGGTGACCTGGATTGGGAGCTCCCGTTGATCAGTGGCTGACTTTTGTGCATTGTTGTAATGTAGCCGACCCCCGCAACCTGCAGCGCTGCATACTTCCCCCAGGTTGGGTCCAGGTCCACAGCCTGTCCTCTCGCACTCACCATCAGCAGCTTCTCGACGACGCATACCGAGACCTGATTGGTTGACCACGGACACCTCACGGCTCGCCCATTGGACCGCAGGCTCCCCTCGTTCCCGGGTGGCTGGCACAGCTCAGACCCACTTAAGCTCCCGCACCCGGGCCGAGTTCATCACTCACGATCCTCCAGCCGAGCAAGACACAGCAGCCAGCAGCACCTAGGCCTACCCAGGCCTTAGCCGACGGGTGAGCCGCCCCAGCTCCCCGACGATCTCCAGCACACCAGCCATACCTGTGGGCACTCACACCCACACACAAAAGCTCCTTAAAGAGATGATTGACACCAGCCTATGGCGGATACCAATCCATTGCCATACTGGTGACTTTCCGGAGTGACACAAATACCCAGCCTTCTGGAGTATCACGGTTATCGCTCGCTCGCTTAGCTCCCTCACTGGAGAGGGAGTACCTGTAGTCGACCCCGCAACCTGCAGCGCTGCATACTTCCCCCAGGTTGGGTCCAGGTCCACAGCCTGTCCTCTCGCACTCACCATCAGCAGCTTCTCGAAGACGCATACCGAGACCTGATTGGTTGACCACGGACACCTCACGGCTCGCCCATTGGACCGCAGGCTCCCTTCGTTCCCGGGCTGACACAGCTCAGACCCACTTAAGCTCCCACCCGGGCCGAGTTCATCACTCACGATCCTCCAGCCGAGCAAGACACAGCAGCCAGCAGCACCTAGGCCTACCCAGGCCTTAGCCGACGGGTGAGCCGCCCCGGCTCTCCCCGGCGATCTCCAGCACACCAGCCATACCTGTGGGCACTCACACCCACACACAAAAGCTCCTTAAAGAGATGATTGACACCAGCCTATGGCGGATACCAATCCATTGCCATAGTAATACCAGAATGTTTGGTTGGTAAAAGATGGAGTGTTGTTTTCTTGTTCGCGATAACGGTGCAGCATTGTGGTTTTAGTTTGTTCTACGGGTTTTGTTAGCACTTGATCTATTGTTTTGGTGTTGGGCACAGCAAGTGGTGGACATCATAGTACAAGGTAAGAAATTTTCATTTGTCTATATCACTGTATTACATGACATCTTTATATTGTTTCCTATATCTAATTGCACTCTTGTGTCACCATATAATTATTTCACTAGTTTCATGCAGTCAAGCAGTTAATAATTACTAATATAATACCCTGTTAACTCTGCATAGTCAATGACAAACCAATACTGGAATTGTGAGTATTGCAACAGCAACAAATGAAATTATGTAATTTAAGAAAAATATATATAGGCTACATACTAACTCTAACACTAAACACCTGAAGACTCACATCTCCAACAGGCTGCTCAAATAATCTTGAACTTTGGTGTGTTAGGGACAGAGAGTAAATATTCACAAAGTACCTAAGATAAATCACAATATAAACAATATACAGAACTGATAGTATAACAAATTTCATTTCAGAAATCTCCAATGCAAATTGGAAATCGTCTAAACACATTATGGCAAGACACCAATGGAACTTATTGTTCATAATATTAAGTAGTTTCTATACCTAAATCTTGTGAAGAAATGTCATGTAGTCATTAGTACAAGAAATTATTTGCAGACACAGATGGTAACGCTACAAATGAAGGAAAAAGATTGCCACCCACAGAACTCAGTCTATTAAGTGCTTCCAAGTTTCAGCCTTATCTTTCCATGCATACCAAGGGGAAGACAATGTTTGCCATGCGGTGTTGGGGAGCAGAGCCCCCATCAGCTATTAGATTATTGCATAAATTTCGTGCTGTGGAATTGGGACTTGGTCTCTGTTGAGTACGTTCATATTGTAAAGAATTGCCATATTTCCTCTTTACCTTTTCCTTTATAGACACTTTCTAGTATAGCACCTGATTCAGTTTACTCTAAACTTTACATCTTTGTTCATTTGTGATTTACAAGGCACAATCATAATTTATTATAATTTAACTTTTGGACATACATGCATTTTCTAGATGAACATTATACTGTCTAAATAACAAACAAATCCAGTGAATCTCTTACTCGGATATATCTCTCAAAAGTTCCAAATAAAAACTTTTTATTTCAATGCATAACAACTATCTTCCCTCTTAACCAGAATCAAAATGACCCTTTCATTTTACTTTACCTGTGAATGGCACAAATCTCTTAGTCACCTACAGTAACACTGATGTCATGTAGAGTCAGGACTTCCCATGCGATTTATTATCAAATATGGGACCGAAATCTTGAGGTAATTTCTTTTAATAGTTCTGCAAACAGGATCCCAACTATACTGGTATTCTCGCATCATCTATGATCCAAATATGTAGGTTCTATTACGAGGAAACCCCCCCTGAAGCAAGGGCTGTTGATTTTTGTTCATTCTGTACACAGAATGCGAATTTGAAGGTAGATTTACCCTACAAAATACATCCCCTAGATAGTGTACCATGCCATAAAATTGCATATGCACTTGTATTTTAGGCTCTAAACTTCATTTCTACTAAGTTTCCTGGTACTCGATCTTTCCACCCTTTGACTACTGGAGCCACCATGGTGGAAACCTGTCTGCTACGGCTATCATTTTTGTTTTTGGCCTTGAAAATCCAGGTCAAGGGCATCCATACTGGAACACATGTTGGCATGAATTTCACCCTGAAATACCAGAGGATAACTATGCATAATTTGTGCTATATTCTCAAACAAGAAGTTATTTGGATTTCAGTAAGCATGAGAAAACATTTATTTTTGTGACAATTACTTCATTGGCATCCTTGGATTCTTCTCATTCTCTAGCTTCTGAATATATGGAAATTACTGCACGGAAATCCCCCAAACCTCCACATTCTTGGCCCTGATAGCAAGGGAGGAAATGAAGGTACCTGGGACATTGCTGGGTAAAATATGTATAGTCTACATAGAACATGTGCATAGACAATTTTCTGGTGTGTTAGGATATCCAGAGTTATTTTGTAGGGTAAATCAATCTTCAAATTCAAACATTTTGTACAGAATGAACAAAATTCAACTGGACAAAAACAAGGTGATTTGAGACATTTCCAATTTCAAAATAACAGCAACTCTGCCTGAATTAACCCCTTGCTACCGGGTGGCAATGGCTGTTGTGGACAGAGGAGCGGATGGCACCATATCACAACCATTCCCACGCCATTGGCTCATCAGACGGAGCTTGTTTTTCTCCAATATCAGCAGCTTCATTTATACAAAAAAAGCTTTTAGGCAACAGCACAAAAAGTGAAGGCAAACCTTCAAATTTATATTATTAAAAATCATAGCAAAATGAAAGCTATTAGGTGCCAAATGTTGCTCGCAAACTACCGAACGAGCCAGGCACAAACAGGGAGGAAATTATTGATGCATGTAAACAATCCCGCGATCATGTCCACTTGCCAAACTTTTTTACCCGGGGTGAATGGGTTAAGCAGTCCTAGCTTCAGCAATACCGTATTTTGGTATAAAGGCAGTGTGATGGGTGGAAAAAATGAAGACGTCATCGCAACAGTTGCGATCAACACTCACATAATAACAAATGCTCAAGTACCTACATACTATGATGCAATGTTTGCTGGGGGAGTGTTGGGGGCCGAGCCCCCTATCAACTCTCCCCTCGGGCAGTGCCCAAAGCCCACGCCCAGTCACAGCAATTTAATTTCTTGAATAAAACTTGTGACATGCACCTGCCTGTCCATCTAGTAAAGAATTATCAAAATACTAAAGAATCTTCCCAAAAATCAAGGAACAGGGTAAACAGGTGAGCCAGATAGAAAATGACTCATTGGTGATTAAGCACTCGTGGGAGCCTTCTACAAGTAAAATCAATCAAAAGGACAAAAAGACACAGTCACCATGGCATGCATTCTCGCTATCCCGTCAATATTGGGTGAACATTTATTTAGAAAATCTGGGTCTGACTGAAAAAATCAACTTTTCTATATTTTGCCTCATCATATATTATGTTGTAATGGATTCCCACAAATGTTAGAGACAAAAGAAAACAATACACTATACTATTTCTTTTTGTCAACCTCCCTTTCCTTGCTCTCTCATTGCACTGTATTTCAAAATGTAAGGAAAAGAGATTAACTGATAATTTCCTCTTAGTAGCCAAATCCACATTTGTTAAATCCACAATTCTATGGGAAAAAATATAAACATAATAATCCAAATACACTTACAACATTATCCTGCAAAATTCTAAGTCATCAGCTGTATACGGTGGTGACTACATTAACGACAGCAACAGTCTAATTAGCTTAATTAACTCGAGATACCAAAGAGGTTCCCTTCACCCTCTTGGAAAGCGATGGCTGAGCCGAACCCCACCTGCCTGGCCTCTCAAACAACCTGAAACAGAACTCTTAGCATCTCTTTTCAACGGCTGAGTTACGCAGAAGAAACATACCGGTAGCACATGCTGTAACAGCTGTAGGCTTGTGGGCAGTGACAACATAATTATAAGCCGCTGTAGCCATTTCGGTTTGTGTTGTTTACATCACGCTCTCGTGCGGGAACAACGTACAGCCTCGGCGCTATGTGGAGCTTACTTCAGGGTTGCGTTGTGTGGAGTCGTCGCCTATTTTGCAATTAAATGCTCACTCTTTTTTAAGTAATGGATATTTCATAAAACAAGAAATAGGAATATGAATTCAAGTTGGGTTAAAAGTTTGATAGATGCCACTCATAATGTTTTAAATAGGTTTATGATAAAATACGTATTTACGGCATCTAGATAATTATGGCGGGAGTATCTATCCGAATTTTTAATATAAAAAAAACTTGAAATACGTATTGCTTTCTTATCTTTGAACCTCGATCATATCGTTGGGATGAATACATTATTATTTTTCCACATACAGTTCTATACCATCTGATGCATTACACCCTTTGTTATTGGTCCTTACCGGAAGCCGAGTTGCATGTTCATGATATAAAAGATATCTTTTAAAAAATATAATTTCAATCTCCCAGTGTCATTCTGCAATTCCATATGCCCTCGAACTCATTTTTTCTATTATTATTTCATAATCAAACCATGCAATGTCTAAAATGTAAAACTGTGATAATCTT
>NW_020870988.1:107495-124995 GCF_003789085.1 Penaeus vannamei | reverse complement strand
AGAGAGAGAGAGAGAGAGGAGAGAGAGAGAGAAGAGAGAGAGAGAGAGAGAGAGAGAGAGAGAGAGAGAGAGAGAGAGAGAGAGAGGATTGATTTTGATTTGAAAAAATACTGAGTAGTTTACATGTCCTGTTAAAAAACAGGGAAAGATGTTCAAGCATCTACCTAATCTGGCTGAACTTACATTGACTCAAGGGCCAAAGTCTAACATTAGATATAGATGCCTGAAGGGCTGCACCTTAATGCTCGCCTTATTTGCTAACTCTCCAATGACTGAAAGAACACGTAGATATGATTTTACAAAAATGAACCGTGTTTCCTTAAGCCTTAGTGCTCCATTGTGGCACACTAAAAGTCACTGTGGGCCACCTGTTGTCAGCTAATGATTTTCAAGTTCTGTTACATGTTGCAGAGGGGTAAACCGTTGTCCAAGGAGCATTGAAAACATGTTTTCCCTGGAACTGTAGTTGCTGAACGAATTGCTGCTGCCTAATGAGCATCATTTGTTCTATCTTCTGCTTCAACATGTGCAGTAGGTCCTGTCTTTCCTGTGGTGTGCGGGTCGGCGCTGGCACTGAAGCAGGTGTAGAAGCCGGAACTGCTGAGTTGTAGATGTCGAAAGCGATGTCGATGTCAAAGCAGGTTCTGAATACTATGCCAAGGAAGCAGGAGCAGACACTGGCATTAATGGGGCTGAAGCAGACCTTGAAGCTGGCGCTGGAGTAGGAGCTGATGCCGATAGTAAGGCCAGAGATACCGACTGTTTTCGTTCAGCATACCTCACCAGGTAATTTGTTTTCTCTGTCGTTTGGATAATATGCACATAATGGAGAATTTGCATTATGGTCATGTCTGCAACTGACACATTTCCATGTGTGATTTTTCGGCGCACTCCCTGCTCATGTGAGCGGCCGCGCATTACCTACAATGCGGCTGGTCGCGGGGACAAGCGCGTACCCCGTGCCCCCTTCTTGAACAGTTGGCGCAAAATGGGGGGAGTGATTTGGAGACAGCGCACCTGAAAGGTGCCATGCCCTCCACAGTTTTGATGGTTTGGGGGATTTTCTCCCCTTCATATGTGATGCTGAGTCGCTGTGTCATCCTATCATTAAACTGAATACGTTTAGCGTGTAGAATCTTTTCATCGTATTCCGTGATCTCATTGGTGTCAATTTCCCTCGGGACATCGAACACAACGAGGTTAGTACAGCGCCCTTTGCCATAAGCTCTGCTTATTTCGAGGATTTCTCCTGCCACTCCGGTAGTAGTTATACGGGTAAGAATTTCTTCCTTCTTACACCGTGCATAGATATTGTTTCGTCCTTTTTTAAATTCTGGGACTCCTTTAGTCTTGTTAAATGGGACAATCTTCAGCACTTGAGACACCCAATGTTCTTTGTCCCCATTTGTCGCTAGCTTTGTATCCCTCCTGAAGTATGCACATAGATGACCGGGGGATACAAGTTCTGTAGACTCATTACTTAATTGTCTTTTTCTTTGTTCGTTTGTTGTCGGCATTTGTGTCACTTGCCGGGATGTCCGTCAACAAAGAGAAACGGACCTGGGTAGCCATTCAGTGGTGTTCTGAGGTCAGATCACTCGCCGAAATGTCGTCCACAAACTGACCTTACCTATTTGCTCTGGGTGCGGTCAGCGTAGAGAACGATCAGATTCTCCATATAACTACGTGTATCTAATAAAAAATCATTTTTCCAAATTCACTGTAAGTCGCTTTGGATCCTTATAGGTATTTTATGAACCTGATCACGCACTCGTTCACTAGAAATCGAAAGGTCTTTGTAGGCCCCTTTGTCTAGGTGATTAGGCAGGCAGAGGTCACACTAGGTCACAGCAGGTCAAAAAGTACAAAAAAATACGCCATATCTCTGTGATGGTTGGTACGGGACTGGTTGAGAGAGAGAGAGAGAGAGAGAGAGAGAGAGAGAGAGAGAGAGAGAGAGAGAGAGAGAGAGAGAGAGAGAGAGAGAGAGAGAGAGAGAGAGAGAGAGAGAGAGTAATCGAGTTAAGACAGGAAGCGAGCTTGAGCGATGGGTCTTACCGCAGCACCAGAAAGCGCAACTTTCGTATTACATTCCTTATTTTATTCAAATCACAAGGTAATTTGTCATCTTTGAAAGAAAGGCATTCAGTGAAATTCATATTATTATTACGGTTTTCTTACTATTCATACTCATCTATTTTCCGTAATAGTTTAAACGAATTAAACAAGTCTACGTTTTAGGACTTGGCCAGCCGCAGTTGACTAAAAAAAAAAAAAAAAAAAAAATCATTTGATATTACGTAGAGCCTTGCAGCTGATCTTACTGGGTGAAATAACCAAAGACACGTGTTAAACCGCATAGTTTTGCATTCTATGACTGATATCTCACATGTACTGTATATCACCTGTATTATAGGTAATGAAATCACGAAAAAAACACATCTTGTATTTTTCTAAATAATAACTAATGCCGCTCCAGTTATGACCTAATTGACACTAAACGTCATATATGGTCTGCTTACCAAAATACATAGGAAAACATGAAAAAATGACCCGTGTAACAGAGAAAAAAGTGTGTGTGTGGGGGGGGGGAATACCTATCATTTTTATTCGCATTTTCTTAGACATTACTGGTTGCTATAATTATAGTAACAATATCATAGCATATAATATCAGAAATAAAATATTTGTGATTGAAAATCTGCGAATATCCGCACATGCAGACGGCGTATATGTACTAATAGTCATGAATTTTAAACCCCTCATTCCTATCTTTAAAAACTCCTGAAGTAGCTATGTGAAATTCATATACCTACAAGATTTACGAATCAAAATCAAAGAATACTCACAATCTTTGTTCAAAACGAATAGAAAATAACTAGCTAGCGCGCGAGCCTCATTCTCTGGTTCCGCGCATGCGCAGAGGCCGCCGCCCGCCAGCACCACAACATTCGAAAACGTTGAGGTTGAAACAAACTTTGTGTGTGTGTTTTAATGTTGGATTTACGGATTTAACACCCGGGAAAATGCGACAATAAGTGAGGTAAGACCACATTGATGTATTGGACTTTAGTGAAAATGGAATGTTAAGGTATAAATATGTGTAATTGATCTTATATAAACGTTTTACGTGAATGACAAATCTTTGACCTCAAAATTTTGTGCGAGTAAATTTGCAGTAGTTTGAATTAGCCAATATAATTGATTTAAAAGTTTCTCTCTTATTCCCATTTTGTTCCTCCGATCTCTAACAGTAAATGTAGTTGCCTTATATTTATTTTGGCTGAAACTCAAAATAACAGGTGGCAATACGCTAACAGTACTCATTCGAGAAATTCCTTGCTGTAGGGTTACGTGTCCGCTACTTACGGTGTGGTCTTACTCAGGGCATTTACTAATTACCTGGAATGGTTTTGATTAATTTTGGTTCATTGTGCCTCTGATGCTGGATGTGCAGTAAAGGGAAAGTGAAGTGAGACTGTAAAAACTAGTGGAAGCAAGTACTAAATGCTAATTAATATCTTCACAGAGAAAGATATGTAACTGAAACATTTTGAATTATATGCCCATCAGAATGTTATTTGGTAAATGTTCAGAATACATTCACATAACTTGTCATAATGATGGTATCGATAACTGGTATCGATGGATTTCTCATACTCTATTTCCCACGTACATAGAAATTATGGCGTGGAACCTTCCCCCCACTAAGACCCACAGTCTTTGACCTGATAACAGGGGAAGGCATGAAAAGTACCAGGACAAAATATGAATAATATATGTAGAATCGGTCAGTATGTAGTTTCATACCTTGGCAGTGTCTTGCCATGTTCACCCTACCTATTGAGCATATCTATTGTTCTGTGATTACTTGGGAAATTCTTTGTCTTCTCAGGCGAGGTTTGAGGGTTGACAGCCCTGTAGGGGGGTTGTTGGGGGCACAGCCCATAGTGTTAGATAAGATAGGGATTTGCATTATGTATATTGTTAATAAAGTGATGTATTTGGTTTATATGATTCATATTTTACCCAGTAGTATCCCTGGTATCTTTCATTCCCTCCCCTGCTATTGGAGCAAAGAATGTGGTGAGTTGGGGGGTTTTCATGGCAAGTATTTTACATATATAGGTAGTAGATGGCGAGAGAAATCCATTGATACCACTCTCATCATGACTGGGTATGTGAAGGTGTTCTGAATATTGACCAACAGGTCTTTACAGTATGAACTCACTCGCCAAAGACTAAATCCCTAACTCCATGTCAAAAAGTTTATTCATTATTCTTAGTTGCTGTGACTGGGTGTGCCTGAAGGGCAAGTTGATGGGGGGGGCTTTGCCCCCTAACACCCTCTGGGAAACATTGTCTCTACCTCGGTATGCACAGCAAGATGGAGCTGAAACTCGGGAGCACCGAATGTACTAAGGCTGAGCGGCACTTTCTGCAATATTTTTCCTTTATTTTTGGCGTTACCGTTCCTGTCTTCAAAATATATCTTGTATTGACTGCAACTCTTTGTTCTCTATAAGAATATTATATTCAATTTGCCCTACCTCAGTGCAGTCATACCCTAAAGATTAACCGACCAAAATGTATAAGTTGAATCCAGTCAGTTATGTCATATGCTAGGAGAAATTATATCTTCCTTATTTATGAGGGTTCTTCATGTGACATTAATGTTATTCAGCAAATAGTATTTTGATAGACATCCACAAGCAAGTTTTAAAACTTAAAGGGGTTGCTGAGCTATATATACCCACTTCCAAGTTGAAAAACATTCACATTGTTATACTCATTTGAGACAGAACCTGGATAACACAAGTAAATAGATATTAACATCTGAAAGTTTTGTGCCTGAATGCATAGCATTAAGAACTTTCACCTCAATGCATCAGCACAACATTATTTTCATTCAGAAGTCAGAGATTTCATTTGAGAGATAGCATTCTAACATCAGCTTGTTCTATTGAGCTTTCATTGATTTGATAAGTTTTTGTAAGCATAGCTTGCTAAAGTTTACATAGCAGCAGGAAAATTACCTAAAGATTTATTCTGTCATAGCAATTTTAGGTAAATATTTGGTCTATCACAACAGGACTCATAGACAAGTTTTAGTATTCCTCATATAGTTTGATGTGACCTATGGGGTTTGAATGGGGGAAACGGAGACAAAATGTATGAAGTGTATTTGATTTCTGCCAAATGTAAAAACAAAATGTAAACTGGTTAATTGTTTGATGATAAACCCAATTGTATTTCTATTGTATGTCCCACCAGCTTAGAACTGTTGATTCCAATGCCCTGAGCAATAAGCAACATGAGACAATCCTTGCTTAGGATTAGCCTCTGATTTAAATTTTAGTTGTTGATCTATAGATGCATTGAATGTTTTCCTAACATGTGTGTTTTTGTTCTATGCAAATGCACATTAGTTAAAAGCAAATTCATATCAGTTGATTGTTTACCAGTGAAGGGTGAAGGTTGAAAGAGCTGCTGCAATTACCATATTTCTATGTCAAATTGGAGTGGAATAGGAAGGACTAGAGATAACCTGCTGAAATGGGGACAGGGGAACTCAGCTGTATCAATGTTTTCATCCAAACCAAACAATGGGACACATTTTCTGTGAGTGTGAACTGAGTCCAAATGTCACCAACCAAGACCTACATGAAGCAAACCAAGATGCCCTGTATTGGCTGCAGTACTGGCACAAGATATGATGATGTATCAAAGTGGACTGGGCCATATTCTAAAGGGAATGTATACTAAGCTGCCAGTGCCTTTCCACCCTCCCTTAGTTGACAGCTGATGCCATTATACACTCACAACTGATTTGACTGGCTGACTATGAAAAGGGACTTTGCATTTGTAAAGCCTCTTATAATCTATTGGGTCCATTATTGCCTGTATTAGTCACATGAAACGGTTATAAAGATTTTCCACTTTCAGTGAAACCACAATGATATGATTAAAATCGACTCTTCTAGTGTTGTGTCATAGCTTAGAGGAAGAGGAAGCATGATAGAAAGGGTCATTCATTGTTCATTATTTTCATCAGGCAATAAGTTTGATGTATTATGGCTGGGAGCTAAAATCCAGGCTTTAGGCTCATTTCAATAGTTATTTGTGGTTTGTAGGCACAGCCTACACAAAACCTACTGTCCATTGTCAAAACTCTTTCACACCTCATTGCAATGTTTTTATCTCATTTTCTGTGTACATGTTTTTTGTTTGTTTTTCACCATTTTCCAATGTCAATATTTGTCATTTGATAGGCTGTCTCAAGATTATAATTTAAGCTGTTATCCTTGCACAGGATCCATAAGGTCCAGATCATCTCTCTGGATAGTCTGCAACTCTTGTGTAATAACAATAACAATAAGCAATATATTGTTATTTGTGTAATTTTAGTATTTTATACTATTCCTGCCTGCTGGTCATGGCAGGCAGGAATTGAATTGTGAGCATGGAAATAGTGTGCTTCTTGGAGCTGATGCTCTTCCAGCTATGGGTTACAGATTGTACATTCCACCCTTGTTTACTGGTGTAAATAATTCTAGAGCCCCTTTCTAAATGCCCACAGAGTCAAAATATCCTTCAAGAGCTTTAGTGTCGAGTTAATCCTGTCTCTGTGGCATGCTGAATTTTTCATGACAACAAATTTCTGTCACCCCTAACTCTTAGCCGGAATGTTCCAAAATGGCATAATCCTGTCACCTATTCTTCAGCCTGGAGTTAATGGATCAAAATGTAAATATTTTCTGAGACCATCTAGCAAATATTGACAATATTTGATATGTGGTATACCCTTCTCAAAAGTTTTTCTTTCTTTCTTTCTTTCTTTCTTTCTTTCTTTCTTTCTTTTTTCTTTCTTTCTTTCTTTCTTTCTTTCTTTCTTTCTTGCTTTCTTTCTTTTTTTTTCTTTCTTTCTTTCTTTCTTTCTTTCTTTCTTTCTTTCTTTCTTCTTCTTCCTTCTTCCTTCCTTCCTTCTTCTTCCTTCCTTCCTTCCTTCTTCCTTCTTCCTTCCTTTTCCTTCCTTCCTTCCTTCCTTCCTTTCCATCTAAAGAGCTTTAGCATAGTAGGTTTGCTTATCCCAATCATGACAGGGCCAGAATTTTCTGTGTTGGAATTATTACACAACCGTTTAAATTTTCTGGCAGGGTTTGTGCTGCTATCAGCTGCCCAACCCTCTTGCTGAGCGAATGAATTATGACATGTAGACAAGTAATACATGATTACGGGATGACTGCTATAGCTGTACCCATCAATGAGGGGTTAATTTACTCCCCAAAGTTTTCATTTGATTGTATACACGGTTGCTGGAAAGAGAAGTGCAGTGAGAGGAAATCTTCAGTGGAGCAGCAAATTCCAAAATGTTATGAAATACTGCTGTCTAGATTCATCATCTGTTTTATTTTTTATGCTAATGTAGAACTATTCTGTAGTTTTACTGGAATTACATTTATTTAGTAATTAACAACAGTATAGGTACTTTAATTATTATAGTGTAATGTATTGGTTTGCCTGACTATAATAACTAGTTAGAAACTACAGTGAAGTAGAACTTTCCATTAGCAGTACTGTTATTCAATTGCTTATCATAGTTGTTGAATAAATATTTTTTATAAGGACCTATAATATCATAATTATTTAGTTTTTGATAATTAATTTGACTGTATTTGCTGTCTTATAGGAAGAATGTCAGTAAAAAAATAAATTTTTAATAAGTAAGAAATATAGATATACAATTACTTGAATAAACCTCCATTTGTCCCTTATTCTTAACTAGATTAAATTAATTGATTCCCATAATAAGCATATTATTTTTCATTTGTTTTAACCCTTCTCAGTAATACATTCTTAAGAATGGACAGTGAAAATGGTAAACATTATATTTTTTTATATTTTAATTTATACAGTTATGAAAATTCTTTTTAGTAGAGAAACGCTGCATTTGCAAGAAATATTGAGTTTAAGCCTCTCAAGCACAAAGTTTTTGTTTCAGATTCTGTGGCAGATTTTTTCTTCTAGTGTGACCTGCGAGGTACCAAGTGACTCATCATGGCTCCAGCCCAAAGACGAGGGCAGTCAACCCCCACACCAAAGGGAGTAATGTCTCCTGTTCTTCAGAGGAAGGTTTTATCCCAGCTGAGGTCCAATGGAAGAACACCTCAGTCTCTTGCCAAAAAAATAGAGGCAGATCTGATTACAGGAACCCCATCATCACCTATTATAGGTCGCAGGAAGCCTCTAGCTTCAAGAGTGGAACAGCAAAATAAAGAAAACAAAAATGTTATAAAAGAAAAAAATGCTGTACAGAATCCTTTATCATCCCCCTTGATGGAGAAGAATAATATTATGCATTTTAGTACTGTTGGCAAGAAACCAAATGCTGTAACACAAAGCCAGGCTAAAAGGAAGCTAGAAAGCAGCAAAGATGTAGATAAGGAGAACGTTACTGAAGCTCCAGTAAGGAAATCCACACGAGGGAAGAAAATACAGGGCTCCCATGTAGAGAAACCGGAGAAAAAAGATAACAAGAGCAAGGAGCAAAATATGACAGAAGGCATAAAGACTGTAACTAAAAGAAGAGGAAGAAAAGAAGTGCTAAAGGATTCTCCGCCTGCTTCAGCCACAGATAAAATTGCAGATCAGATCCCCGAACCAGATAAGGAAAATATAAATTCGGAGCCTTCAGCTCGACGTTCCACCAGGACTAGAGCAATGCAAGAAAAATCATCAGAAAACAAAACTGTTCCCAAAATTAACAAAGAAAATAAAGGTAAGACTAGAGGCCCTAGGAGTAGTGGAAAAAGGGCAAAGTCTGCAGTTGAGGAAACTGATCATGGGAATAAAGAAGAGATTGTTGTTCAAACTCTAGTAAAAAGATCTAGTGCCAGAAAGGCAAAGCCTGATGAAAAATCAGATGCAAACAAAGTCTCCCCCAGTACCTCAGAAGAAAGTGTCAACAAACTTGGAAGTAAAACAGTAACCAAAGGTACAGATACAGCAGTTAAAAAAGGTAAACTTCGACAGAATATTGATGAAAGCAGAACACAAGAAGATGAAGTATCGCCAGTGAATAAAAGAGCAAAAGGAAGAAAGCTTCAGCCAGGAAAAAATGTTTCTTCCCCTCCAGTAAAGGGTAAGAAACCCCTTTCAGAAACACCCTCCCAGTCCAAGAAAATTACTAGAATCACGAAGGAACCTTCGGGAACTTCACCCAGCATTCCGGCTGGAAAAGCAGCAGAATCTCCAAATGAATCGTCAATATCAAGCAAACCCAAATTGCCTATCTGGAATACTTGGAGGAAGAAGAGTAAGACACCAACAGAAAAGAAAAGAAGATCTCTAAGGATTGGAGGAGATGTGTTTGAGTTTACTTTCAATGCTGATGAAGAGGGAATAACAAAGAAATCCAGAAGAAAGAGAACAAGACGTACAAAGCGAGAAAAACCTAAGCCTAGAACAAAGCCAACACTTCTGACTACAGATCCAAGTTGGCAGACGAGCATTCTAGCACCCAAATTTTGTAGACCTGTAGGGGAGGAGTCAACAAGGTTAAGTGGGAAAGAATCTATGAGAGAGGATGGAAATGAAAATTCTAGGATTAGAGAGAATGGAAAGGCAAGAGGCAATGAATCAGAAAGAACAAATGTTGCAGTAGAATATGATTATGATGATTATTTTGATACACATGATACTGAAGATGTATTTGAAGGATTTGAAGGAGAAACTGCAAGTTCATTTGTACCTGGTCCAGCAGGTTCTCCGGTAACTATGCCAATGGTATCGGCTAGTACACTACCTACTCCAGCCATATCAAAACACATGTCCAAATATATTGGAGGCTCATCAACTCCAAGGGTAGAGAATATGGTATCTTTGACTGTTGATGAACCACTGCCACCCAAAGAGGTCAAAGAAGATATTGCTGTGTGTTTTGGTTTTGATGATGAAATTGAGGTTGAGGAAAGTGGATTAAATCTTTCTCCAGTCCAGAGAACAGGCCAAAATTCACAACTCCAAATTACAAATATGACAGATAGCTTTATGTCATATTGCCAGCCACCTAATCAGTCTTCGGTCATGCCCTCCCGTTTTTCCTGGAGTCGTCTTCGCCCTGGTGTGAAAAGTTACTCGTCCATAAGTTGTTCAGCTAGCATGATAGCTCATGGTCGCAGCACAACCACAATGTCCGTTTCACAAATGTCCAATGTAAGTCAGAACTCAAGATCAAGAGTTAGGAAAGGTCCAAGAACCAAGCCTGTTGTCAAAAAGCCAACTGAAGCCAGTATTAACAGACCCAAGAGACAGGTTAACATAAAGAACAATGAAGAAAAAGAGCAGGAGACTGTTGGAAATGTGTCACTTCTTTTTGAAGAGGAAGAGGGTACAGAGCGCCAGCTGACACTGGATGAGATGTTACTCAATCAAGTCCCACAGAAGGAACAATTATCTTCATCTGGCCAAGAATATGATGCCAGGCAGCTAGGAAATTCACCGGAAAAATCATTTTCTAAGGTATTTTTCAGAAATCAAATACTTTAGATTTCTTTTCAGTATAAACCTGTATATCTTAAAAAGTTAATGAAAATCCATATTGTTGGCATTAGTCCTACATTTAATATCATAGAAGTACAAAAATGTGTCCTGCCATATTCACAGCTTAAAAGTATTTTTCAAAGTCAGATGTGTATATATATTAGAATTCTTGCTTTCCAGCCAGCAAGAAAATCTTATGACAGAGGAGTCTTAGAAGAAATAAGGAAGAAATTCGTAAAGGAATATGGAGGAGGGGATACAGCAACAGAAACAGAGGATGAGGTAAGTTTATAAAGAAATGTAAATATATAGACAAGGCAATGTTTCTTTGGAATGCAGAAATTTCAAGGTTTTGTCTATCTTCTTAATGCTTCTTATATAAATCTGTGGATATTCATTTTTTATGAACTTTTGCAAGATGAGAATATTTTATACCATTCATATATAATTTTTTCTTGGTTCTGACCCCTCCAGTGCTCAAGTATCTACATCATTTAATTTTTTAAAACTTTCCTTTCTTTGCCTTCTTGAAACTCTGAGAACAGAAAGGGGCAAAAGAGTTATTTACGTGGTAATCCTTTTATAAATTCAGTTACCATTTTTCTATAGGCCTATGCCCATAAACCTTGTAAGGACTTCTTATTGTATGATTTGCTTTTACTGTGATTATGATTATTATTGTTATGACTTATAACAACAATGTTATTACTGTGATAATGCTTATGTTGCTATCAGTATTGTTGTAAGAAATTATTGTTTCATAAAGACTGCATTGGAACTAACATTGAAAGCAAGTTCTGATTCATTTCTGTGATAGAAAAAGGCTGATCTGTTTAGTATATGAATTATATATATATTAGTATTGTAGCTGATTTCAGATCCCCCCCCCCCCAAATCTGAGATTACAGAAAGGTATTCACCATCTTGAACAATTTTTCATATAGTTAGTTTAGCAGCTTAGTAATTATCTCTGGCCTACAGGATACCTCTCCTGAGAAGCCAAAGAGAAAGAAGAAGCCTCAGACAAAGAGGGCACCCAAGAAGAGCAAGAAAGTGGACGCTAATAGTTCACAGTCAAGCAATGACTCCTCGATATCGGACACATTCACTTCTGGCAAAGGAAAGGTCTTGAAGAAGAAGAAGAAAGTGAATAGTGTTTTTGTAAGTATTTCATGCTTTGTTGAGGGTAAATTGTTAACATCTTGAGGCATTTCTAAAATGCAGGCAATAAGGTATGTTAGTTGAATATATATTACTTATGTTTGTACACTGATATGAATTTGCCACCTGTATTTTTAACCATTATCATATATCAGAATTGTACACACATTCTGGCTAGATGAGAGTATTTCTTCACAAATTGAAGGTTTCATTTTGAGTCATAGTTTATAATTAGTAACAGTAATAGAAACAAATGTAATATAAAATCCTCAGACTTTTTTAAATACACAGATATAAATATGATCTTTTCTGAGTAGATGAAAATGTATTGGAATACAAATATCAACATGTGTTATCAGAAGGCAGTCTTTTTCCCTTGGATATTTTTGCTGGTATTTTAAGCCAATTCTTCTGGCCAAGCTAAAAATTGAAAGGCCTAATCTCCAGGATAGGCATAAACCTGGCAGTGTATGTGATTAACTGGTGTGTGGGTAATTGGTGTATTTGTTTCTATGCAGTATATGCATCAATAAATACCTGGATTGTGGCTTTGATACAAACAGGTATGAGGCCTCATTGCTATTTTATGGATTACATTACCAGCAAAGCATCTTGCCACGGAAGTAACGTACACATGGTAGAGAGTCTAACATCAGACTAAGATAATAACCCCTTGCTCCTTACATGCCCTGACTGTTGTGGACAAAGTAGCGGGTATTATTGAATCACAACCATTCCTGCACTGTCGGCTCATTGGATGGAGGTTTCTCTCTGATAGTAGTGGCAACATTTCTGTGGTAGCAGTGAAAGGGAAGGTAAACCTTTCAAATTTTTATATTTTAAAAAATTATATCAAAATAAAGCTTTTAGGTGCTGAATGTCACAAACAAGGGAAACTGTTGATGTGCACCAACAACCCTGCAATCATATCCACTTGCCAAACTTTTTTACCCAGGGTTATTGGGTTAATAGAATGACATGTATCCCAAGTTTAAAATTTGTTTTGGAATTGGGTTTGTTTAGGAATGACATTTGGAAAAAGTGTGACCAATACAAATTTCTTTGTCTCAAGCTGATCTGAGGAGATAAGGGAGCTTTTCAATGGCACCAGATAAGTTTGATGTGCAAGTAGGGTTAACCTAATTGTCTTGGTTAGCATGACATGTCCACTGTAATTATAGTTTATTAATTTTGTTTACACAGAGGTGGCTTTATGACTGCTTAGTTGCCAAGGATTCAATAATAGGTCCTACCTGTCTTACCTGTTTAGCCATTTCCTTGATTTTTTTAAAGGTTTTATTTTTATTGTTATTAGTATTTTGAAAACATTATGATAATCATAATTTCAATAATGTGTCAATATGTGTCAATAGCATTAAAAAAAGACATTTTTTTTGTGTAAATTCAAGGAATGGAAAGCCTAAGAATTGACTTGGTGCTTGAACAATATTCACAAAGGAAACTAGGGCAGGGAACAGTACATAAATCCTAATGGTGGAAAAGATATTCCGTTCCTAAAAACAGAACAGAACAGAAAAAAAACATACAGTTATTCTTGCACATTACTGAAAGAAAGAAAGAAAAATAGAAAAAAATATATTTATATATTTATATATATACAGTTCTCTATACTTATTTTGTCGTTCTCTCAATAATGAATTAAGGCAAGCTATAAAGTCAGTTAGCTGACATTGTATCCTCACCCAATTTCACTAAGTTTTTTTTTACTAATTTTATTAATATTGATGCTGTTGTTATTATTATTATAGACTTTATAGTTATAATGTTAATAACTTTTACTAACAGCAATATAAGATACCGGAAGATACTTCTGAAAATCCAGGAAAAGGGTAAAACAGGTGAGAAGGTAGAATGCTACTTGTAATTAGCTTGCAAACACAGTAAACTAAAGTCACAGTGGGCATGGCATGTCTGTATGTGCCTTCCCTGGTGGCAGCGGGTTAAATCAAAGGCAGAACACGACTGGATTTAGGAGATCATTATTATTTTCTGAAGTCTTTTTTCATGAATTGATCTCAAAGTAGAAGTAGATATGGTAAGTAAAGAAGACTCCCCCAGTGGAAAGGAAAGTCAACTCCCTGTTAACATGGTGCCTTTGCCTCACTATTGCCTCAAGATAGGTCCTGCTGTTTCTGTCTTTCACTTTTCATAGGCTTTTGTATGAAAAAATTGGTCTCTTTATCACCTCTGAACTTTAATGTGAAAGTTTGGAGTATAATACTAGAGTAGTTGGTTGATATGAAGCTAGTTATATCTAAGAATTAAACTGTATCACTGCTGCTACAACCCCCTTGGCCACACTTGATGTCTACTTAACCTATCCCAAATCATCTACTCAGGTAACTCCACCTCCAAAATGCACCCTATCTCCTTCTCCCTTATTACAAGTCTTCAGCCTTATTGCCCTTCCCATCACAGCACCCCATCACTCCACACTCCTCCTGTCCTCTCCTCCTGTCCTCTTTCTACACCTTTTTTTTTCTGTTCTCTTTCTCCTGTCTCCTCTACAACTCTTTCAAGTACTCTGTTTAACCCAGCCAAGTAGGATTGATTAGCCCTGTACTCTGTAATACCTTACTTTTCCAACAATGCCTCAAAAACAAGTGAGCAAAATCACTTTCCGTAGCTGTGCCGTTCATTCACACCTTTTCCCAAGTCCCAAGTCCAATGCACTGTCCACCCTGACCTCACTGGTAAACCCATTGCTGCTCAACCACACTCCTCATTTAACCCACTAACGACGGGTATCCCACATATGACACCCGAAAAAATAAACATTGCTGGGCGTCCCACCAGTGTGACAGAGTCCGGGCCAGCCCCGCGTGCCAATTTTGTAGCCACCCGGAATCTTTTATTTTCTGCTCCAAAATATACCGGCGTTAATTGGTTAACCCACTAGCAATGGTATATTTTGTAGCCGAAAAAAAATAGTTCCAGGTTGGCTTCAAAATCGGCGGGTGGGCCTTGCCTGGAATCTGGCGCTCCGATCCAGCATCACACTGGTGGGACGCCCGACAATGTTTACTTTTCTGGGTGTCTCGTATGTGGGACACCTGTCGTAAATGGGTTAAGGGGACCGTCCCTAAGAATCCCTTACTTGCTCTACTCATTTCATATAAAAAGATATTGGTTGGAGGCAACTCATAAATAATTTTTGTATAATAAAGAGTATATAATTGCGCTTCGTTGTATATAGTTTTAACATCAAAGTTCCACTTTTTTTTTTTTTTTTTTTTTTTTTTTTTTTCTTTTTCATTGGTACATCTCAGGGGTTGCATTTTCCCCCAATTACTCCCAAAAATACTTATGTTAGATCTATCCTGATTTTATATATTTAGCGTTTTTTTATGCAGAAAATATAGCCTAATCAAGACGTGCAATTTTAAGCCATGGTGAATTCTCCTTTTAAGGCATGTCCAGATGAGGGAATGATTGGTGGGCATGCCTGAGAAATGATGTTAGAGGCAAGCAAGCTATGGGCTAAAAGCAGCTGTTTTGTGAGTAGCAGTTTGCTCACCTTGGATGCCACTTCTTGGGCATGTGTGCTGATCAGGCCTGCTCTCTGGATGTGTCTTTAGATTCAGGGTTAGAGAGAGTTGTAATAGATAGAAAAATAACAACAAAAATTCTCAACCTCTAAAAAGTTGTAAACCCATTGCATGTAAATATATAGACATAATTATATGACATATTGACCCAGTTGGTTGCAGTTTTAAGTACAGTAGTCCACTGTGTTTTCTGTGATTTTCATTGCACATAGATAGCTTCTCAGGGATTTAGTCACCAATGAGGCAATTAATAGATGCCAGTGATTCATATGATTTTCCTATTCTGTGATTTTTTTTCTTTTTTCTTGTGTTATTTACTATTTCTATCCTGGTATATATGGTCCAAAATCCATTATTTGGCTTATTTGAGAGGCACCTCTCCTGGGTGTGTAGCTTGTAGGCTTGGTTCACATGAATGCTTGTAAGTGGTGTCAAGATTCTTTGTGTCCCCTTTGGAATCTAGTAATCTTTTTCTGCAGAAGCATTTTTAATATTTCAATATGGTATATTATTGTCATCCGAGTTTTGAGCCAAATTTTTCCATGATGGCATATTCCCATCACCTGGCCCTCAGCCAAATGTTCATAATGTGACAGTCACGCTACCTGGATTCAGTGGGGAAAGATCAGTAGTTATTATTATTATTGATATAATATTTATTATAGTACTGAAATACTACTAATAAAAAGGAGAAGAGAACCTTTCTGAAAATCAAGGTAAAGGGTAAACAGGCGAGATAGGTAGAAAAGACTAATAATTGACTCTTTGGTGACAAAGTACTTGTATCAGTTATTTCAAGGAAAGATATATCTTGGCATTGCAGTTTTGGCTTTGATGTAACTCACTTGAAATATTGGCAGTATATCCTGAATTACAAGATATACTAAAGAATAGTGTAGATGTAGTTGGTTCTTATGCTTGTACTAACTTTTTGTTATTGTCATTTTCAGGAGCGATCCATGGACGAATGGGCATCAGATTTAAATAGCCACTTCAGTGAAGTAGAAGACTGTGAGCTGGTGATATTGTAATCTGAAGCACAAGAAGTTTTGCTTAAGATAAGGGAATGATATGAAATACTTACTAAATTAAGTGCTGTATCAATATTGTGTTTGTAAAAAAAAGTTTTTGATAGTAGTATTCATAGCTTCATATTTTATAATGGATGGCTACTGCAATGTCTCTGTCAAATGTGCTTTAGTGTTTTGTTGTTTTTCTTCATTGATATTGAAAAGTCAAACAAAATCATTCTGAGTTGAGGCATTGTGGTATCATTTTTTCCATAGATGTACAAAGAGAAAATTAATTTTGTATACAGAGATAAGTGGCTTGACCTGTTTTTAGGCTTTCATTATATAATTAATAGATCAATTACATTTTGTGTTATCAACAATTTATGATCTCGGCTAGTTCTCCATAGAAGGATTTTTTCCCAGTTTTATACTTTTTAGATATTCCATTTTGTTTCTGGTAAGCAGTATGACTTACAGATTTGGAAATGTCATCTCCAGCTGTACCTTAAACATATTTTAGGCTCCTTGTAACCTGTATCTTTTTATTGTACATACTTAACCTCATATATAAGCATAGGTATCTGGACTTCCTTTCGGGTTGCTTGCATGCAGTTCAGATCAGTAGAATATTGATAGTGAAATATCAAAAAAAGTTGTACTTTCTGCAGGGAGTGTATACATTAAACTAAAATTAGCTATTTGAAATATCTGAACAAATAATGTTTGTCAGTGTTAGTTATATTGAGATGTTGGTAAAAGTCATTGTATAGTTCTGTTGTGTGTTTTTGTTTTGGAGAAATATGCCAAAGTTTTTATTCTCAAGTGAAAAAAAAGAAAAGAATGGAATTTTCTCATCTCCCAGATGAAAGAACAAACGCTTCTGCTAAAATTTAATAAATATTTTGTACCTGGTAAATATATTTAAAGTATATTTAAGAGTATTTTAAATATCCCAATAGGTAAGGTTATTTAAGGTACCTTATATAATTTTCTTAATTCAGTAAAAATAAGATGGACTCAAAGAGTAATATTTGTTTTTTGAATATATTTTGATCAAAGTAAAATTGAAGAAAAAGAATGTAAAATGTTTTTTCATTATTGTTTATTAAAGAAGGAATATGTATGAATATTATGATAATAACATTTTAATGTAAAGACCTTCAGGTACTTTTCAAGTAACACTAAGTCTGCCACCATGCTAGTGATTTTATATTT
>NW_020870988.1:87495-92495 GCF_003789085.1 Penaeus vannamei | reverse complement strand
TGCATTACATGAGTATAAACATCGCGTCAGATGGTGTACATAAAAGAAAATATACTCTTATATGGATAACTCAACAAAATGTAATTTTACCTTAGTCTAGGTAATATGAGGTATATCATAGATATATATGAATGTACTTATACTAATAAACATCTCTAATTATCTAACAAGAGTACTAACTACTCTTTTATATATACATCATGCTCATCATCATCAAGGAGCTAACGCTGACGGGGCGCACAGCCACATCCACCCTTTGTTTCCACCCACATGGGTCCCTCATAGCAAGCTGCCAGGCAGGGACTCAGCCCATCTCGAGCTCCTCACAATAGGTTTGCTTGATCTGCCCAAGCCATGAACAGAGACAACCTGGTGGGCAGGATCATCCTGAAGAAGGCGAGCCAGGTGGCCATATAGCCTGATTGTGCAGGTAACAGGTCCTGTGCCAGTCTCATGGCATAACCGTTGGTTGGACACATGAGACCCCATGATCCGGCACAAGGACCTATTACAAAAGGCATCAAGACGAGCCTCCAAGGCACAAGATAATGTCCAGGTTTCACTACCATATAGCAAAACTGGTATTATCAGGCCTTGAAGATGCGTAGCTTGATCCATCTGCACAGGTATCGGCATCTCCAGATACTCTTGTCAAGAGAGCTCATAACCCCTGCTGCCAGCCAATCTGTCTGCTGACTTCCTGGTCTGACAGCCAGAGTTATGAACTACACTAGCAAGGTATGTAAAGCTCTCTATGACTTTCAATGTCCTCACACACAGCACGTACCGAGACTGAGCAGGTTCTCCTAGTAGGTCCCCAAAGTCCTGGATCTTGGTGTTGGTCCAAGAGACCTCTAGATCCAAGGGCTTCGCTTCATTACTAAATGCATCCAGAGCCACCACGAAGTTTTTCCAAAGACTCAGATAGAATAGTAACATTATCAGCAAAGTCAAGGTCAGTAACCTTGATATTGCTCAGAGTTGCTCCACAATGACTTTGAACAGTAGCTCTGCCAAGTATACAGTTCATGCAAGTGTTGAAAAGTGTGGTGCAAGGATACAGCCTTGCCTCACTCCTGAGCTAACAGGAAAGAAGCTCGACAGGCCCCCCCCCCACACACTTTATAGCACTTTCAGTACCAGTATACAGACTTACTATTAGTCCAATAATCGTGTTGGAATTCCTCTCAGTCTCAGGATCTCCCAGAGTGATTCCTATGCACTGTATCAAATGTCTTCTTGAGTCAATGTAGGCTGTACGCAGCCCACCCGAAACTCACGACGGCACTCTACAATGACTCGAAGTGCATGGATACAGTCCGTTGTAGACTTACAGGAGTGAATCCAGATTGCTATGGCCTATAATGCCTCAGTAGGTGGTCTCTGATGTGTCTCAGAAGGATGTGGTATATTGAACAGTGTGATGCCTTTACTACCGAGGGCTGGAGTCTCCTGGAAATGTCTATGGCTACTCCCTGGAGATGGTGACCGTCGCTGCGGCCCAACCAGTAATAGGTATAGCTACCTACACTGGTCATGCTGCTGCCAGGTCTTCTCACCACCTCATCTCTCAGCCTCCCCAGTTCCCTTGACAGCAATGGCAACTGATCATCCTGACTCAAAGAATGGATGTTCCAAGCCCCTACCCTGACTTCCTGCCTGAGGTTTAGCCTCGAGCAGTCACTCCGGATGGACTCCACCTTTGCCACCCCTGCCGACGTTGCTCCATATCCACCCATCATCCACCTGCAGGGTTCCTGCAAGCTTCACTCCAGGCTGTGTCTCAGCAGTCACCCTCCCAACAGGGCCCATAGCCTGCCTCTCCCCTGAGCCTTCCATTAACCCCAGGGGGCTTAGGGACAGGAGTTGGTACAGGGCCAGGGCATGTCCACAAGCCAGCCTGCTATGACCCTGTACCTCTAGGGCCTCCTTCTGCTCCAGATCCCCCACAGTTTAGCCTGGGTCCGTAAGATACCCAGTTTCCATGGGAGGCCATGAGGAGGCATGGCAGAAGTCTCGATGATGGAGAGGCTGTGCACTGGCATGGCAGTGGAGGCATATGCAGAACTACTCTGATGTTCATACAAGGCTAGCCAGCAGTGGCAGCTGCGAGCGAGAAGGCATGCAAGCACTTAACACTATCTAGCCTACCACACAATTGCTTATCGCCCTGTGTGTGAAACACCCACCCATTTCATACATACAGATATACTGTTATGATTAGTTATTAAGATGTTGAACATTCTCTTCAAAAAGTTATAAGGCATTAGTTATCATGTTTTAAATGGTATTTCATGAACAATTAGAAGTATATAACATATTGAAAAATATATAATATAACAAATTATACTATACTGAGGAAGATGCAGAAGAGCATTAACAAATGGGGAAATTATCATGCGTACCTAACCATTTTTTCATAATTTTTACTTGAAAAAATAAATAGATAAATAAAATTCACATGCCTTTTATTTTCAACAGGTTATGAATGAAGAGGAGTGTTTGTTCCACCCGCAGCCACAGTTTGGGGTTGTTTGCAACACTGGGGAGTACATTGTGTTCCAGTGTCGAATGCTCAATATTGAAACAAATGTAAGTGCATTAGAATTGTGCTCTATTTCCTTGTCTTAAGCAGTACATTACAATTCTCTTTACATGTTTCATAAAAGTTGATGTAGATAATGTAGTTATGAGTTCCTTATTTGATTATAGTAAAGCAGCTCTTTTTTGAGCCTTTTCTTGTGAACATTGAAAGGAGAGGTAGAATATATTTTTATTCCTGAGAATTATGATAGCTGTAAGTTGCATTAGAAATTCACTCTTTCAAATCATGTATATAAGTTTTGGGTATGGAAAATTTCCATGATCTGAAAATGTGAGACAGTACTACACACATTTCTTAAATTTTGCATCAGGCCTTCCTCTGTGATTTCTATATAGAAGATGGAAATGAAGAGCTTCCAAACTACCTTGGTTGTTCATACATCTTGCCTTCAAATCTGAAGGAAAACTTCGGAGTGGCAACCCTGCCTATAACATCCCCTAAGCACACTGCTATTGGGCAGCTTACAGGTAGAACTTGCTTGCTTACTTGCCCTTTTTCATGTGGGTTTCTGATATTTTTTATTTTTTTCTTTGATATATAGATGCATATATAGAAATGGATGGATACAAGGAAAGTCACTAGGTAGGTCCACTTCCATTTAGCCTATTGAACCAAAATGTGAAATTGACTTTTTCCCTGGAGTATTCTGACAGCTGTTAATGGTAAGAAACTCTTTGCTGTTGTAAATAAAAGGGAATTATGACAATAACAAGTAATTGTACAAATAGTTATATATCTACCTATATTTAGCATCTCACAGTGCACTCTCATTGGCTAAGCATGGTGACATCATTAGCTCTGCCCCCTTTCTTGACCCCAACAATTTGTGTGATATTTTGTAGTAAGTGTTTTTCAGGACATTTTCTTTGAAAATGGTTCAGTAATAACAATGGGAAAGAAATAATTGAGAAAAAAAAACAAGAAAAAAATAAATAACACTGATATTTAATATTTGCAATGAATAAAGCTGATGGGGCAGTGATTAGGTCAGAAGTTGCCAACTAGTTTTCATCAAGATAGAGTTTTCATACCCAATTTTACTTTCCCTGGATGGGTAGGTATAGATTGATAAGTATATGTAGATAAGGTTGTTGATTTTTAAAGGTCTTGTGCTAACATCTTGCTCTCTTCTCATGGCAGTTCACTATATGGTTGTGTACCCAATGCCAACCAGATGTGACATGAGTGTTTCTTATGCTCGTCACTGGAAGGACACCTGGAAAGGCCTGGAAGTGGGCCACAGAGGAGCTGGAAATTCCTATCACTCAGAGCCAAAAAGGTGAGGTGTTTGAGGGTTATAATGATATGGAAATATGGAGTTGATACAATGCAGGGAGCTGCTGCCTGAGTTAGATGTACTGGGGTGCTTAATTCAGGATGGGTGTGAAGTTTTTTGTGGTGGATTTTATATATAGATATGTGCATGTTTTTTTCTTTTTCCTTTGCATGTGCAGTTGCGCAAATATCCGCGAGAACACCATTGCATCCCTGAAATATGCAGCAGAAATTGGAGCAGATATGGTTGAGTTTGATGTCCAGCTGAGCAAAGACCTGGTGCCTGTTATCTATCATGATTTTCACGCGTGCATTGCACTGAAACGCAAAAAGGAACAAGACAAAACCGACCTTCTAGAAATACCAATCAAGGATCTCACTATCTCTCAACTGCAAGCTTTGAAAGTGAGTTGATAGATATTACTTTAAATAGTTGTTTTTCATCTCTCTCTCTTCTTTGTGTGTTTCAATATATAAACCTTATAATACTACTCACACATTTTCCTTTCAGGTTTACATTATTTGAGTATATCAGTTTTCACCTGTAGAGACCCGAAGGAAGAGGTACCAACATCCTGTGATTTCATCTCTGTCTTATTAGGTCTACTTCTCATCTTGTAGTTCTCAATTACAGGTTTTGAGTGAGGCCCCGTTCAAAGGAAACAGACTTACAGGAACCAGAAGCATCAGTGTATGTGTGTGAAGAGATGACAGTTTATCATATGTACGAGTATTAACAGTACGTCTCGTCAGTTCCACATCTATATGGCTTGGGTTTATCTTGCCGATCTAAAATGGGCTCTGTATAAGATTGGCTATGGCAAAATAAGACCGTGTTCTGGATCTATTTACTGATAAAGGTAGATGTTGCTTTATTGCTTAAGTGTTAAATTTTTTTCTGGCACTTTCACTCTTTTGTAAAGAATATCCACATTTTTATTAAGCTTCTTGTGTTCATTTTATTATGCCATAGTGCAAATCAATTTGGTTTAGCAAGATGTAGATTTTCATTTTCTTTTAATTTCTTTGCAACTGTTATTACTATAAACTCAGTAAGGTAAAAAAAAAAAAAAAAATCATTTAAAAGATGATAACTACCGTAGCTAATGTGCTGTCTGTG
>NW_020870988.1:59995-69995 GCF_003789085.1 Penaeus vannamei | reverse complement strand
TGCTCCTGGTTAGGTCTTGCCCTGACAGAATGAGGCCTACATCTACCTTTGAATAAATATCTTTTTCAAGCCCAGGTCTCACAATCTGTTTGTCTCAGTGATCACTTCCCAAGTCACAGATGACACAGATTGCATGTAAATCTCTATTTTCACTTAGTATGACATTATGTTACTGCAATAAATGCAAACAGCAGATAGCTAGTTTCCCTCTTCCAACCAGAACATTGTAACAATGGAGGCATAATATGAAGTACAAGGGCAGATCCAAGATTTTTAGAAAGGGGGAACGTACAAATGGAGGTCAAAACCCAATCTCAATTACCGGTCTTTTGCAGGAGGTTTTGAGGCATTCCTACAGGAAATTCTGAAAACAAAATCACTAGATTGTTGCATTGGCATACTGTTTTGTTCAAAAGGTTCACTTCCCCTCCTTTGGATCCTGCCTGTAGTATGGGACTGTTGTAAGTTCCAGTATTTAGTCCTCAATAGAGAGAGAAAAAAGTTCTTATGATAAAATAAAAATAACAACAAAGATGATGCGATCATGAAACTGATGGTGGCAGAATTATGAAAGAGAATGTATATGTGTGTGTGTGTGTGTAGATAGGTAGATAGGTAAACAGATGCACACTATATAGATGTAGATGTATATATATATATATATATATATATATATATAATATATATATATATAATATATATTATATTATATATATGTATATATAATATATATATATATTATTATATATAATATATATATTATATATATATATATACTATATATATATATATATATATATATATATACTATATTATATATATATATATATTATATATATATTATATATATAATATATATAATATATATATAATATAATATTATATATATTAATATATATATATATATATATATATATATATATAATATTATATATATATATATATATATATATATATATATATATTATATATATATATATATATATATATATATATATATAATATATATATATATATATATATATGTATAATATATTAATATATATATTAATTATATAATATATATATATAATTGTGTGTGTGTGTGTGTGTGTGTGTGTGTGTGTGTGTGGTGTGTGCGTGTGTGTGTTGTGTTGTGTGTGTGTGTGTTGTTGTGTCTATGTGTGTGTGTGTGTGTGTCTATGTGTGTGTGTGTGTGTCTATGTGTGTGTGTGTGTGTGTTTGTTTGTATTTATGTATGTTTTCGTGTGTGTGTGCACATGCATGTGCATGTGAGTATAGGATCCATATATACTCATGTACACCTTGTGTGTGTGTGTGCGTGTGTGTGTGTGTGTGTTACCATCTGTATTTGTGTGCATGCACATGTGCCTGTGCGTGTCAGCATGTGCACGTGCGTATATGCATGCGTGCGTGCAAGTATACATATACATACATACATATATATATATATATNATAGTGTTGGTGGTGTTAGGGGTATGTAGTGGGCTGGGGCTGTTGTGCGGGTGGTGTGTGATTTTTAGGGGGCAGTTTGAGGTGTGGTGCTGGGTGTGGGGTTGGGCTGGTTGGTAGGATAGTGGGGGTGGTTGGTGGTGATGTTGTGTGGGTCCGTGTGATTGTGTGTGTGGGGTTGTCTGATTTGAGTGGTGTAGTGGGAGTTCACAGATGTGGTGTTGTGCGTAGGGTAGCTTGTGGTGGTTAGGTGTGTGTTGAGGTATGGGTGTTGGGTTGAGTTATGGTGAGTGGTTGTGTGGAGAGGTCGTGCGTTGTTGCAGCGGGTGAGTTGTCCGGCCATGTAGTGGGGGTGGGGTGGTGTTTGGTATTTTGGTTGGCTGTTGGTGTATGTGGGACGGAGATGGATAGGTGAGGGTAGGCTTGGGGCGAGGTTGTGGTGGTGGGTGTGATGGGTTAGGTTTGTGGGGGATGTTAGGGTGTATGGGGGTGGGTTGTGTCTGATTAGTGAGGCAGGGAGAAGGTAGAAGGGAGGGAGGATATTGATTGGTGATAGATGTGTGATAGTGTGAATCGGAACAAGATATCGAATTAAAAGATTTGAGAACATAGAGATTAAAGGAAGCCAGAAAGATGGGGTGAGTGGGGTGTGGGATTTATTGTAGTTGGGCCTGAGAGGAGATGATATGATTGGAGGTGCAGATATATGTATATAGAATCGCCGAAGAGATATAGTATATTCGGTGATGTGAAGTGGGAAGGTGTGTAATGGATAGTTGTTTTGGAGTCGGGGTTAGGGGATAATTTGTGTGTGTAGATATTTATGGAATGAGGAATATTACAGGAGTGCAGAGGTTTGTTAGTAAGGTTAAAGTATGTGTGTGATAGAAGGTTAGCATGGAGGTTGGAGAGAGATGGAGCCGGTGGGTTGATACATATACACAGTCGGACGAGAACAGAAGAGACACGAGACGAGAGGACCAGAGCGAGATAGCAGAGAGACACAAGAGTGTAGTCGGAGAGAGAAGAGACAGCACAGAGACAAGACAGACACAGACAACCAGAGAGAGAAGCGACTGCCTTTTTCTCCGCCTTGGCCCGCGAAGATGGCCCTAGACTTGCCTCACAAGGGCTTGCCTCAGACGCACTTCTTGGGGGCCATTCGGTCGCTTTGTGGCCCCATTAAAAGGCAGAAGCACCCGGAACTCGTGTGCTTCTTTTTCTCTTGTTCTTTATTCTTCCTTCTTTCTTGTTTTTTTCTTTCATTCGTGCTTCTTTCTCTTCCTCGTTTGTTCCTTCTTTCTTTTTTTCTTTCATTCGTGCTTCTTTCTCTTCCTCGTTTTTTCCTTCTTTCTTTTTTTCTTTCGTTCGTGCTTCTTTCTCTTCCTCGTTTGTTCCTTCTTTCTTTCTTTTTTTCTTCTTTCATTCGAGCTTCTTTTCCTTGCTGCTGCTTGTCATTTTTTTCTTGTTTTCATTGTTTTCACTTTTCCTTTCCTTAATTCTCCTCTGAAGTGTTTTTCGTTGCTTCGTTTCTTTTCGATTCTGTTCTCCTTTCTGGTTGTTTTCTCTTTCTCTCTCTCTCTCTCCCATGTTTATTTCTTTATTTTGCTTATTTTCTTCTCGCGCCTTGAGCTCGGTGGAGAGCTAGGCAGTTAACCTCTGTTTTATTCCCCTGTTCATTTTATTCGTCTTTGTTATTTCGTTCTTCTTTTTTTCATTTTCCATCTTCGTTGCCATAGAGGCAGGGCGTGGGGGGGGGGGGGAGAGGGGTGGATTTCCCTTTTTTCTTTGGCTCTTTTTCTTCCTTCTTTTTTCTTTCTTTTTTCTTCCCTTTCTCCTCTTTTTATCTTTTTCTCCTCTTTTGTATTTTTATCCTTATTTGTTTGTTTGTTTTTTAATTCTCTTTTTGCTTTCTTTTTTATTTCTTATATCTTTCCTTTCCCATTTTTCCTCGCCTCTTTTCTTCCTGTTTAGCATGTTTTCTTGCTTCTATCTTGCCTTGGCGTTCTTCATCATTCGTTGGAAAAAAGTACCAAATGGTTTCGAGTTTCATTTTCTCTTTATTAGTTAAGTTTCAGATATCACCCTTTGTCTAGATATCTGTGTAGGTTTATATAGGCTATGTCTGTATGTGTCTGTTTGTACCATCCTTTGTCTAGGTATCTATGTAGGTGTATTTAGGCTGTGTCTGTCTGCGTGTATTTTACCTTTCTTTGTCTTGGTATCTATGTTGGTTTATTTAGGCTTTCTATGTCTGTATCATTCTTTGTCTGGATATCTTTCTGTGTCTGGTTGTACCTGCCTTTGTCTGGATATCTATGTAGGTTTATTTAGGCTGTGTCTATGCCTTTGTCTGGATATCTATGTAGGTTTATTTAGGCTGTGGTGTCTGTTTGTGTCTTTGTCTAGGTATCTGTGTTTAATTAGGCGGTGTCTGTTTGTACCTGTCCGTTGCTCTTTCCCCCTCCCCCCAAACAAAACAAATGATAGCAGTGACGACGATGACGACGACGATGACAGCTTCGTCATCCCCCTCCTCTTCTTCCTTCTCTCTTTGTCTGGTCTTTTGTCGCCTTCCCTCTCCTTCCTTCTTTCGTCTCCCTCCGTCCATCTCTCCTCCCCTCATCCTTTTCGTCCTCCCTCCGTCCTCCTCTCCTCCCCTCCTCCTTTCCTCCTCCTTTCGTCTCTTCCGTCCTCTCTCCTCCCCTCCTCTCCTCCTTTTCGTCTCCCTCCGTCCTCCTCGCCTCCCTCCTCCTTTCCTCCCTCCACCTTTCTCTTCTTCCTCCTCCTCTCCGCCCCCCTCTCCCTCTTCTCCTCTCCCCCCTCTACCTCCTGTGCCCCCCTCCCCCCCCCTTTTCCGTATGCAGGGAATTTCGTCACTCGCAGCGTAAAGGCCAAGTGGGGGGGGGGGGGGATGGGGGACAAGGGGGTTTCCGATTAAAGGCCGGATTGTGATTGAGTATGAATATATAATCAGCGTGAAGGGGGGGGGGGCGGAGGTAAGGGAGGAATGTGTTTTAGGAGGGGGGGAGTGAAGGAGGGGAGGGGAGGGAGGGAGGGGAGGGGGGATAGAGGGGTGTATTTCTGAATGCGGGGGAGGGGGGCGAGAGGGGAGATAGGAAGAAGGTGAGGGGAAATGGAAATGGAGGAGAGGAGGAAGGGGGCAGGAGCAGAGGGCTTGAATATATGAGAAGCAGTGAAGAGGAGAAGAGGAAGGAGGAAAGAGACAGAGAGAGAGAGAGAGAGAGAGAGAGAGAGAGAGAGAGAAAGAAGAGACGAAAAACGAAAGATAGACACGAGAAACGACCGATAGAGGCAAGAGACGAAAGGCGAAAAAAATAAAATAAAGATAAAAGATAATAAGAGAGAAGGTCCATGAATTGATAAATCTCCCGGTGATTGTGACGTCAGCGATGGGAGTATTGGCGGTGATTAGGAGGGATTGGAGAGTGATCGCGGTCGTGATGATTAGCATTGACGGGGAAGTGTTTTATGATAATTAAAAAGGGGGAGGCGGGGATTGCCAGTGATCGCTGGACGGGTGGATAAAGGGGAAAGTGGAAGAGGGGAAGAGGGGATGGAGGCAGGAGAAGAGGAAGGTAGGGAAGGGGAAAGAAGGGAAAGAAGAGGGGAGGAAATGGGGATGGAGATGGGATGTATGGGGAAGGGAAGGAGAGGAGGGGTAGGGAGGGAAAGGGAGTGAAGGGGGGAAACGGAAAATAAAGAGAAGGAAAAGGAGTGGGACAAGGAAAAAAAAAGAAAGAATAAAAACAACAAAAGCAAAAGATTGCGACGAAAAAGAAGAAGAAGCGGACGAAGAAGGAGGAGGAGAAGAACAGGAACAAGAACAAGAACAAGAGACGAAGAAGAACGACGAGAAGACGACGAAGACGACGAAGAAGAAGAAGAAGAAGAAGAAAAAGAAAACGAAAACGAAGACGAAAAGCAGGAAGAAAGAAAGCACTAAGGCTGACAAGGAGGCGACGACGGCGGGGACCTGAGCCTCCCGAAGGAGCGGGGCGGCGGCCGGGGGGCGATTATCCACGGCGCCAGACTTGACAGACTGACAGGCGGGGACGGCAGAAGAAGCCCCACAGGCTGACTCCGCCGCAGCTGTTGCGTAAGCTTGGCCATAGAGGGAGTTGCGGGGCGGGGGGGAAGGGGGAAGGGGAAGGGGAAGGGGAAGGGGAAGGGGGGGAGGTAAAGGATTGTGGTAAGGGGGGAAAGTAGTTTGTGTATGGGGGTTGTTATCTGGGTGTATGGGTGTTTGTGTCTATGTATATGTATTTGTTATGTGTAGCTTTAGGTTACGTAATGGTGTGTGTGTGTGTGTGTGTGTGTGTGTGTGTGTGTGTGTGTGTGTGTGTGTGTGTGTGTGTGTGGTGTGTGTGTGTGAGAGAGAGAGAGAGAGAGAGAGAGAGAGAGAGAGAGAGAGAGAGAGAGAGAGACGGGAGGTGTATGGGAGAGAGGGAGAGGAAGAAAGGGTAAAAATAACGGAGAGAAGGGGAAGGGAGGGAGGGAGGGAGGAGGGGGATTGGGGAGGAGAGGGAATAAGGGGGCAATGAAGCGTGAACCAGAAGCCATAGCACGGAACAATCGCGAGCAGTTGCACGCACGCGCACGCGAACGCACGCACCGCAGTATGTGACGCATGGCTGAGTCTGGCACGAGTCGAGCTGGTCACGTTTTTGCCGTTTTTTTTTTGTGTCCCGGCTGGAGTTGGGGGTGGTTGGGGGGGGGGAGGGGAGAGGGTGAAAGGTCGAGAGGAGGTGAGCGTTGAGGAATGCAGAAGAGGTGTTGAGGAGGAAGGAAGGAAGGAAGGAAGAAAAGAAAAGGAAAGAAAGAAAGAAAAACAGATGGATGGAATGAAGGAGGGAAGGAAGGATGAAGGAAGAGATGGAGAAAGTGAAAGAGAAGAGAGAAAATAGGAGGAGAAACAGAGGATGACAAATAAAAAAAATAGTAGTGATTGCGCACACTCATCCTTTAAGCATTCATCTATTCACTCGTTCACTTATTTACTCGCCTTGCACGCTCATGCATAATACATTTCACTTATTTACTAAATCATTCACTTCGATATATATACACATCTATTCACCCATTCAGAGAGTTATTCACTCACACAGTAGTAGTAGAAGTAGTAGTACTAGTAGTATCAGCAGCAGTTGTTATCGTTGTAGTAATAGTAGTAGTAGTTTTAGTTGTAGTAGTAGTTGTAGTTGTAGTTGCAGTTGTAGTTGTAGTAGTAGTTGTAGTAGTAATTGTAGTTGTAGTTGTAGTAGTTGTAGTAGTAATAGTGTAGTAGTAGTTGTAAGTAGTGATAGGGTAGTAATAGTAGTTAGGACGATGTTAAAAAAAAAAAAAATCTCTTCAAAATTTTCCGCCACCTATGTTTTGATTAAGTTGCACTGGTTGCCCTTGTTGTTGAAAATAGGAAATGTGAAAAAAAAAATCAAGCTCTCTCTTATGTTTGCCGTTGAACTATCCACAGGATATATTCAGCTTGAAATCCATAGACTGTTTTTGTTCCTTGTCCTCCAGCGGCCTGAGAGAGATCGTGCTCGTTGATATATATATGTATATTGTTATTTTTTTGTGCTGTATGTTTTCACCAAGACTGGCAAATATTTTGTATTTTTCTTGCTTGTTTTTGTGGCACTATTCCATTGTGTTCATTGGGTTGCTATTCATATTTTGTCTGCCAGTCGTAAGTTTTTTTTTTTCGATTTTTTTGTTTGACTTTTTTTTCTCACGAAATATCGGGTCTTTAATTTTTCTTCTTTTATCAGTTTAACGAAATGGGGCTAGGTTGCTTTTTTTCTCGTCTTTTTAAAATTCTTTTCTCTCTCTCTCTCACTCACTCTCTCTCTCTCTCTCTCTCTCTCTCTCTCTCTCTCTCTCTCTCTCCTCTCTCTCTCTCTCTCTCTCTCTCTCTCTCTCTCTCTCTCTCTCTCTCCCTCTCCTCTCCCTCTCCCTCTCCCTCCCTCTCTCTCTCTCTCTCTCTCTCTCTCTCTCTCTCTCTCTCTCTCTCTCTCTCTCTCTCTCTCTCTCTCTCTCTCCTCTCCTTCTCCCTCTCCCTCTCCCTCCCCTCTCCTCTCCCTCTTCCCTCCCTCCTCTCCCCTCTCCCCTCCCCCTCCCCCTCCCCCCTCCCCTCCCTCTCTCTCCCTCTCCCTCTCCCTCTCCCTCTCCCTCCCTCCCTCCCTCCCCCCTCCTCTCCTCTCCCCTCCCCCCCCCCCCCCAAGACTTGAGAGCGCATAGGCTGCCCTTAGGAATTTGTTTACTTCTAAGTCTATCTGTCTTTTTACATTCTCCATATATCTATTAATATCAATTTCCGTATCTATAGCTTATCTTTGTTTATTTGTCGATCTGCCTGTTTATCCGTCCCTCTCTCCATCTCTCCATCCGTCCATCTATCTATCTATATTTCGATCCATCCATCCCTTTTTTAGTGACCTGCTCCCCTCGTCGCTCACCCCTCGCAGACCACGAAAGCCATGTGTTCTTATTTCACAAGTACTTCAACCTGCCCTGTGCCCGACATTGACGAAGTGACCGTAGAACACGCTAATCTGACCCTTATTACTCTCATACATTTCCATGCATTTATTCTGTTGTCTTCATGTATAAAATATGCCATGTTTATACTCAAAATGTTTCTTATAAAAATGCTTTATTCTGAATCACGATGTATGTAACTGATTTTACCATTGATATTCAAATGTTCTATGTTTCATGTATAGTCAGCCAGTCTGTCCCATAACCACAATGTTTGGATTGTAAAAACATACTGATATCATGTCAACCATACCCTTGTTCCTCTCCACGAAACGGTCATGTGAACCGATGTTTCTGAATTTATGTTCTTTCATATTTTTTCATGTTTTTCCATTGTATATTGTCTCAAACGAACTTCGTTCATGGCAATTCCTGTGCCATCTACCTCAGACCGCTCGCCCTCGCGGGCTCGGCAGGACGCGCCCTTCCCTGGGCCTCTGCCTTGCCCTCTGTACCAGTTACCCAGAATAAAGACAAGAAAACTGCGACAAGTTTAACTGCACCAACATCTTCAGAGTACGTCAGTATCTTACTTACTTACTACTGCCTTACCGCTCAGCCACGACCTACCAAACAACAAGTAATAATAGTGGGGGGTGGGACGCCTCCTTCCTCCCACTACACACATTACACCTTTATCCCTCCATCGACCCGCACACTATCTCCAGAGGATAAAAAATACAAAGACAAACATGAAACGAAAGACGACGAAGCGGGGGGGGGGGGAGAGAGAGAGAGAGAGAGAGAGAGAGAGAGGAGAGAGAGAGAGAGAGAGAGAGAGAGAGAGAGAGAGAGAGAGAGAGAGAGAGAAGAAAACAAAAATCTGAATTCGTATTTTCCCCGAGGCCATCTCCGACTCAGCAAACCCTAAGGCGATTTATGCAGGCGTTTCCAATCGATTTTGAGCCTTCGGATATCTGTGTGACAGGAGTCGAGAATAAGTTTTTTTTTCTTTTTTTTTTCTTTTTTTCTTTTTTTTCGTAACGATAATCGTGTTACTGCCGATTATGGTATGATGGATATGGTGATGATTCTAGTGATGATGTTACCAGAGATAGCGATAACAGCAATAATGATGATTATTATGCAAGTAATTATGGTAGTAAGTAACTATAATAGTTACAATAGCAGCAGCAGGAATACTATCAACTTTACTACCATTGATAATGACTAAAATGATAGATAGAATGGCAGTGACAATGGCATCGAAAACGGTCATTTCGCAGTCGTTTTTCTTCCGTATTTGCAAGAAAGGAGAGATATGCAAAGACTACAGGGAATCAAAAATTTGCGAGGCAGGCCAACTTCAAAGGCCGGGTAGTATGTGAATGCCGGAGGGAAGAGTGCGTAGAGTTTTTTGACATCTGGAGGTGGTGGTTGGTGGTGGTGGGGAAAGGTGGTGGGGTGGTGTTGGTGGGGAGAAAGGTGGTGGAGTGGTGTTGGTGGGAGAAAGGGTGGTGGGGGTGGGGAGAAAGGTGGTGGTGGTTGGTGTTGGTGGGGGAAAGGTGTTGGTGGGGAGAAAGGTGTGGTGGAGTTGGTGGTGGTGGTGGTGGTGGTGGTGGTGGGAGAAAGGTGTTGGTGGTGGTGGTAGTGGGGAGATAGATGGTGGTGGTGGAGGTGGGGTGGTAATGGTGGTGGAGAATAGATGGTGGTGGTGGTGAGATAGATGGTGGTGGTTGGGGGAGATAGATTGGTGCGTGGTGGTGGTGGAGATGGTGGTGGTGGTGGTGATGGGGGATATAGATGGTGGTGGTGGTGGAATTGGTGATGGTGTGGTGGTGATGGAGATGGTGGTGGTGGTGGTGGATGGTGGAGATGGTGGTGGTGGTGTGGTGGAGATGGTGGTTGGTGGTGATGGTGGTGGTAGTGGAGATGGGGGTGGTGGTGGAGATGGTGGAGATGGGGTGGTGGTGGTGGTGGTGGTGGAGATGGTTGTGTGGAGGTAGGAGTGATGATGGTGGGGAAGGGAGAAATGTGGTGATGCTG
>NW_020870988.1:44995-49995 GCF_003789085.1 Penaeus vannamei | reverse complement strand
ATCTCACAGGAACCCCACAGGAATCTCACAGGAATCCTACAGCAATCTCACAGGAATGTCAGGAATCCTACAGGAATCCTACAATCCTACAATCCCGTGAGCTTCCTGTAAGAATTCCCACAGGCATCTCCCTACAGAGTCTGCATTTCAGAGAAGCCTATTGCAAAATACTTAGATGCCACAGAGGATGCTTGTGTCTCCCTTGCAGCTGCACACTCAAGGTCTCTGCAATTTAAGGGTGGACTTGCAAGCGATCTCAGGCAACATGCATTATGTGCCGAGAACCACATACCTGCCCGTGCATTAAGTAAAAAAGCTCGCGGTATGTCGTCTCATCTCTCGTGTTGTATTTTATGTGGTGAATGTCTCACGCGCTGATATCTAAGTCTTCCTCTTTCGTATGGCGGTGTTTCATCCTCATGATCGTCCATGACGCAGCATGTTCTAGGGATCTCATGTTCTTCCATGTGGCAATGTCTTGTAGGACCTGCATAAGTTCCCATGGGGTAACATCTTATTGGACTTTCATAAACTTTTATAAGGTATCTTATAGAAACCTCATAAATTCCCATGAGGCAACATTTTATAAAAATCTCATAAACTTCCATGAGGCAACATCTTATAGAACCCTCATAAACTGGACCCTCATAAAACTATGAGGCATCACATAAACTGACATGAGGCATCCATCATAAACTGCAACATCTTCATAGGACCCTCATAAACTTCCATGAGGCATCTTACATCTTCAACACATAGGACCCTCATAAACTCCCATGAGGCATCTTATAGGGCCATCATGAGGCAACACATAGGACCCTCATAAACTTCCACACTCAATCTTCCATGAGGCATCTTATATCATGAGGCATAGATGATGAGCAACACATAGGACCCTCATAAACTTCCATGAGGCATCTTATAGGGCCATCATGAGGCAACACATAGGACCCTCATAAACTTCCATGAGGCCCGTATCATAAACTTCCATGAGACAACTTCCCGTCGAAGAGCACTTTCTGTTGATGACTGAACTTACGAGTTGTAATAAATGCCAAAGATAAAAGGATAAATTAATAAATAATGTGAGTGATTTCATAAAGGGTTTATCATCAATTTTACTCATTTCAAAAGATCAGTAGTTATTAATAAAACTCATAAATCTGCTCATATCATCCTCCATTCATTTGTTATTTATCTCTTCTTTTCGCTTCTCTCTTTCTCTAAAAAAAGGGGGGGACGCTATTTAATTAATTTCTTTCTTTTTTTCTCCTTTCCTCTCAATAAAAAAGGGACACTATTCAATCTTTTCTTTTTTTCTCCTGTTTTCAAAAACAAAAACAACAACAACAACAAAAGAAAGGGGAAAATTTCTTTCCTTTTTCTCCTCTCAAAAAATAAACTATTCAATTAATTTATTCAATTTTTTCTCCTGTCTTGAAGAAAAAAAAATGAAGGGGAAAATGAGAAACGAAAAATAATAAATAAATAATAATAATAATAATAATAATAATAATAATAAAATAAATAAATATTTACGAAATGTAACCCCCTCCTCCATTTTTTCTCCTGTCTTAAAGAAAAAAAAAAATGGAAGGGGAAAATGAGAAACAAAAAAAAAAAAATAAAATAAAAAAAAATAAAAAAATAAAAAAATAAAAAATAAAATAAAATAATAATAAAAATAAATAAATTCACGTAATGTAACCCCCTCCTTTCTCTTCCCAAGGATTTTACAAGGATCTTATAATGTTGCTGGACAAGTAACGGTAAATCCACGGAGTCGATTTTCCAGATTGCTGACGCCCCCCCCCCCCTCTCCCTCCCCCCCCCGGTCCCCCTCGTCAAGCAGACCGGTACTGGTGGAGGATAGGGGAGGGGGTGGTAGGAGGGGTGGGGGTGAGAAGGGGTGAGGGGGGTGTTGGGGATGAAAGGGGGGTGATATGAGGGGGGGTGTTGGGGATGGGAGAGGGGGGTGTTATGAAGGGGTGGGGGGTGGTGTAGGATAGGGTGGGGGTGATTGGAGGGGTGGGGGTGTGTGGGGATGGAGAGAGAGGGGTGGGGGTGTTGGGGATGGGGGATGGGAGGAGGGTGTTGGTGATGAAGAGGGTGTGAGGGGGGGGGGATGTTAGTGATAAGAGTGGGGTGTTGGTGGGGTTAAGGAGATGGATATTGGTGATGGAGGAGAGGTGTTAGTGATGGGGGAGAGGGGGGTGTTGGTGAGTGAGGGGGGGGAATAGATATTGGAGATAGGAGAGGAAGGGAGAGGGAGGGGAGGGGAAGGAGGGAACTGGTTAGAAGCGGTCGACCTTGGCTAAAAAAGGGGGGTGGGGGGGGTAAGTAACCCTTCATGTACAAAATATTCCCTGAGGCCACTATACCGTCGCCCCCCCCCCTCTACGGCCGCTGTAACCAGGGCAACCCAGGAAGTGTATATACGGGCGGTTCCGAGGGGGGCTGCTGGGGGGGTGGGGGTGGAGAGAGGGAGGGGGGGAGGGGGAGAAGGGAAGGGAGGGTGGGGGGAGGGTGGAAAGGGAGGGCGAAGGGGTGGGGTGGAAAGGGAGTGGGAGGAAAGGGAGGGGAGGGAGGGGTGGAAAGGGAGCGAGGGGAGGGGTGGAAGGGAGGGAAGGGTGGAGGGGAGGGAGGGGTTGGAAAGGGAGGGAAGGGTGGAGGGGAGGGTGGAAAGGGGGAAGGGGGGTGGAAGCGGGAGGGAGGGGTGGGGGGAGAGAAGGAGAGAGGGAGGGGGAAGTAGAGGGTAGAGAGGGAAGGACGGAAGAGGGAGGGGGGAGGGAGGGATGGAGACAGGGGAGAGAGGGAGGGGTGGGTAGGGTGGTTCACCCGATGCCACTGCCACTGTTGTCCGTCCACGTGGGTAAAGATCCCCCCCCCCTGGGTATATAGCACTGTCTTGTATCACGCTCCTCTGGGGCTTTATTTACGTGTTTTTTTTTTCGCGCAGATTCACGGTTTTCTTTTCTCCCGTCCCTCCTCCCCTCCCTCCCTCCTTCCCTTCTCTTCTCCTTCCATCCCTTCCCCTTTTCCCTTCCTCCCTTCCTTTTCTCTTCCATCCATCCTCCTTTCCTTCCCTCCCTTCCCATCCCTCCTTCCCTTCCCCTCCCTCTCTTTCTCTTTCCCCCTCTCCTCTCCTCCCTCTTTCTTTCTCCATTTTCCCACCTTTCATCATTTCCTACTTTCTATGGACACAAATTATTCTCTCTTCCTCGAGCTCACTTCGGCAAAACTCACTCCCTGCTTTCATTCTCATAAAGCTCATTTTCTATTAGCCAAAGAGCTCAAATCTTATTATATATTAACTGCAGACTAATAGAATTTACTCCATACTCTCAGCTCATTTTCTATTAGCTAAAGAGCTCAAATCTTATTATTTATTAGCTACAGAATAACAAAATTTACTCCATACTCTCAGCTTACTTTCTACCAGACGAAGAGCTCATATCTCACTCCATATTCTGAGCTTTATATAGGCTATGGAGTTCCTCGCTTACTCCAGACTCTGAGCTCAATTTGTAGAAACTACAAAGTAAAAAGACTACTCATTTACCGTCTGTTTTGTTAGAATTGTGTGAGGCCCGACCCAAAGAATATCGTATACTTGACATGCATAAATAAAGAAATGAATGCATATTTATCAGTCTAGACATGCATATCAACCTGGCAAATAGATAATTAAATGTATATCTATCAGATATATAGACATATATGCTTTTATTTCTGCTTGACATGCATAAATAAAGAAATGAATGCATGTTTATCAGTCTAGACATGCATATCAACCCGGCAAATAGATAATCAAATGTTTATCTATCAGATATATAGACAGATAGGCCTTTATTTCTGCATCTGTATTTATGAAAATTCATTGGGTCGGGCCTGGCACAATTTTAACAAACCGATAGTAGAGCTCACTCCATATTAGCTACGGAATTCCAGGCTTACTCCATTCCTTGAGCTCATATATGAGTGGCCAAAGAACTCAAAATTTACTCCATGACTTGAGCTCATTTTGTATTAGCTACGGAGTTTAGATATTACTCCACGACTTGAACTCATTGTATACATACGAAGCAACTAAAAATGTTACTCCATACTTTCCACGAACTGATAATTATCTGGCCTTGCCGACAGTGAAAAAAATAGAATAAAAGAAAAAAAATTGAATGAGAGAGAGAGAGAGAGAGAGAGAGAGAGAGAGAGAGAGAGAGAGAGAGAGAGAGAGAGAGAGAGAAGAGAGAGAGAACAGAGACAGAGAGAAGACAGAGAAGAGACAGAGAGAAAACAAAAACCAGACCAAAAACCAAACAAACATAAGAAAAAAATAACAAATAGTCAACGAAACCGGAAATCCCTTAAGTAGTCTGGTTACTGATGATTCGCCGCGAAGTTACTCCATCAAGTGTGTCAAGAGGGATTCCCTTAGCATAGGATTTTTTTTGTTCTTAGTGAACGCGCGTATGGCCGTCCGAACAGTGGAAGATTCCGTGTCTTAATGAACGCATATGTACGTTCCCATAGTCTAAAAATCAAAACAAAACGAAACAAAAACACTTGATGAACGGCAAGGACTTTCTCAAAGTCTAAAAATTCAAATCAAAACGAAAAAAAACACTTAATGAACGAAAAGTACGTTCTAACACTCAAAAAAAGAAAAAAGAAGAAAACAAAGTAAAAATAAATAAATAAATAAATAAATAAACAGTCACTTAACGGTAAGTCCATTCTAACAATCTAAAAATAAATAAACGAATGATAATGAACTCTAAGTCCGTTCTAACGATCTAGAAAAACGTTAATGAACGCAGAAATCCGTTCTGTCTATAAATAAATACAGTTAATAAACAAACAAGTCCAACAGCTTAAGACAATGAAAAAAGCATGCAATTGATTTTCATCAACAAACGAATTTTTATCTATTTATTTATTCGTTCATTTATTATTATTATTATTGTTGTTGTTATTATCATATTATTATTATTATTATT
>NW_020870988.1:14211-35818 GCF_003789085.1 Penaeus vannamei | reverse complement strand
AATAAAAAAAATAAAAATTGCTTGATAAATATGGTTTCTGCTCCATCCCGCATAGCAATAATCACTACATAAAAGGTGATGTTATGATCATTTGAAATTAATGTACTAAGTGATTTAAGATAAGATAACGTGTTCATTTGATAACTTTCTTATGATTCGTGAGAAAAATAGTGATAATAAAGCGAAAAAATTTAACGTTTTTTTTTTGTTGGTAACGTTCATCTGGCAAACGCTTCACCCGTGTAAGTGCTCCTGGCTGATTCCGAAACATATACATATAAATTTTCCTTCCTCAAGATCTAATAACAATTCGAATCCCTCGCCATATTTTTTCCCCTTTTTTCCTCTCCCCCTCTCCCCTCCCCTCTCCCCTCTCCCCCTCCGCCCTCTCCCCCTCTCCCTCTCCCCTCAACCCCCCGTCGTTACCACCCCTTTTGCCTCCATCTCCTCGCTTTCGCCGTTCTCCCTCTTCCAATATTTTCTCTCTGTCTCCTCCTTTTTTTCTCATTTTCTTCCCTTCTCCTTTATCCTCTCTTTCTTCTCTTATCTCCCATCTCCCTTTCTATGTATCCAGCTCCCCTTTTCCCTCTATTTCTCTCTTCTTTCTCCCTCTCTTCCGCTTCATCTCCTATCTCCCATCTCCTTCCCTATCTCTTCATCTCCCCTCACCCTCTATTTGTCTCCTCTCCATTTCCCTCCCTATCTCCCCATCTCCCCTCACCGTCTATTTCTCTCCTTCTCCACTTCCTCTCCTTCTCCACTTCCTCTCTTCTCTCCTTCTCCGCCCCTCCCTCTCTCTCCATCTCCCTCTCACTTCCCCTTCTTCTCCCTCTCCCTCATCCTCTATTTCTCTCCATTTCCATCTCCCCTCACCTTTCTTCACCTCCCTCCCCATCTCTTCATCACCCCTTACCACCACTTTCTATCCTTCTCCCTTTGCTCTCCTCCATCTCCTCTCTTCCCCTTTTTCTCTATCCCCCCTCACCCCCTATTTATTTCCCTCCATCGTCCTCTCTTCCCCTTTTTCTCCCTCTCCCCTCACCCTCTATTTCTCTCCCTCTCCATCTAGCTCTCTTCCTCTCCTTCTCCCTCTCCCTCTCTTCTCTCCTTCTCCGCCTCCTCACCCCCCACTTTCTCTCCTTCATCTTCCTCCCCATCTCTTCATCTCCCCTCACCCCTTCTCCCTTTCCTCTCCTCCTTCTTCCTCTCTTCCCCTTTTCCTCCCTCTCCCCTCACCCCCTATTTCTCTCCTTCATCTCCCTCTCTTCCCTCTTCTTCTCATCCCCTCACCCTCTATTTCTCTCCTCTCCATCTTCCCTCTCTTCCTCTTTCCTCCGCCTCCCTCACCCTCCATTTCTCTCCTCCATCTCCTCTCTCCTCCTTCTTCTCACCTCTCCCCTCACCATCCATTTCTCTCCATTCTCCATCTCCTCTCACTCTATTTCTCCTCGCTTCTCCCACCTCCCTCTCTCCTCCTTCTTCTCCATCTTCCCCTCACACACTCCGGGAACCTCTATTTCTCTCCTTCTCCATCTCCCTCTCTTCCCCTTCTTCTCCACCCCCTCACCCCTATTTCTCTCCTTCTCACCACCTCTTCTCCTCCTTCTTTCTCCCTCTCCCTCAACACCCTCCATTTCTCTCCTCCATCCTCCTCTCTTCTCTTCTTCTCCCTCTCCCTCATACGTATTTCTTGGGCGCTTCTTCCCCTCATTTCACATAACGTATTCCCTTGCCTTGAGGGAGTCTGTCCAGGCATTTCAAGTGTTCCCATAAACTTCCTTTAAGTGTAACTGTAAAAGTTATGTCTCCGAAGCAACGAAACAAACTGTTGGCTTTTTTTATTGTTATTGTTATTGTTTTTTTTCCTCTCTCTCTTTTATTGTTGTTCATCGGTTGTTATTGTTTTCGGTTATTGTTATTGAATCATTTGTTTATAATCAGTTTACACATTAATAATTGGTATTATTTTTACTATCGTTGTTTTTGTTTTTATCATTATTATTTTATTGCTGTTATTGTTAGATTATCATTATCGTATCTATTATTATCACTAGTCATGCGGTTATTTATTGTAATTTGTTATCCATTATCATTAATCATTGGTTTGACTTTTATTTTTGTTACTAATTAACATTTATCCATTATTATTGTTATGTATTATTATCATCATTATCACAATGGCTGTCTTTAATTATGCATTATTATTATTATTATTTTTATTATTATTATTATCAATTAATCACCAGTATCATTAACATTGTTGTTTATCATTATTAATTGTCATTATTCATTTATCATTGTTGATATTACTTGTTTAAACATTAAATGTTTGTCATTATGATTATTAACAACTGTCATTATCAATCACAATTATTTATCATTATAATCAAATAATCCTCGTTATCATAATCATTATTGGTATAGGTGTTTGCAGTTGCTATCCCGCGCTACTAACTATATTATCAATCTTGCATCATCAAACCATCCATCAATTATCATCATAATCACACCATCAATTGCCATCATCTCCATCAACCATTATCATCCTCACATCGGTACAACACCACCATTATCACACCACCAAATCCATCATCGCCCATTATCATCATCATCATCCCCATCACCATCAACCCCATCATCACCATCCACATCACGACCAGATCATCCACCATTATCAATCAATCATCACCACATCACCACCACCGACCATCAATCACCATCAATAATCATCCCATCATAATCGCCACATCACACCCGCACTAACACCATCCCATCACCAAACACCATCACCAATATCCATCAACCAATCAAGCACCATATAATCATCATTCACCACCATCAATCATCAAACCACCACCAATAATCACTACCATCAAACATCACCATCAACCACCTACCATCATCCACCACCACATCATCATCACCATCACACCATTACAATCATTCCTTCACTCCATCCACCCTCCCTGCAATTGCAACTTCACAAGATCAACTTCCTCCAATCCCTCACAACACAGTAATTCACACTCACCATCCTGAAGTATGTGATATGCAAATTAGGGAGTCTTCTTTCTTCACACAGGTGGGATGAGGAGCCGCACCTGTTCCTGGCTCAGGTCGGTCCATAGAAATAGGTCTATTTTGGGCTTTATAAGAGGTGTTTCTTTATAGGGAGGTCTTGGTGGTGGCAGGGAAGGTGGTGGTGTTATCTTTATTATTGTTGTTTTTATTGTTATTGTTTTGTTATTGTTGTTATTAGTATATTGGTATCATTGTGTTTATTTTCATTATTATTATCCTTATTTGTTATATTGGTATAATAATTATCATTATCATTATCATTATTATTATCTGTCTTTCTCTCTCGCTCGCTCACCATTTCAATCTCTCTATCTCTTTCTCTCTTTCTCTCCTATCTTATCTCCCCCTTCCTATCTCTCTCCTCTTTTCTCTCTTCTCCCAACCTTTCCTAAAACATTGTTTATGTCAACTGTCCCAAGCCTGAATAACCCTTTGACTATTATTGGCTAGTTACAAGTCGAAAGAAAAATTGGACTATTCCCCAAAGACGGAAAAAAGAAGGAAAAATGTGGAGAAAAATAAAATAAAGGAAAAAAAAAACAAATTCTTACTAGGAGAAAAAAGTAAGACATTTTTCTGTCTTTTTTTTTTTTTTTTTTTTTTTTTTTTTTTTTTTTTTTTGCTTTGGCCTCTCTCACATGAGGAAATTTCGTTTGTCGTCGAATTCCTATTTGATATGTGGAAAGAGAGAGAGAGAGAGAGAGAGAGAGAGAGAGAGAGAGAGAGAGAGAGAGAGAGAGAGAGAGAGAGAGAGGAGAGAGAGAGAGAGAGAGAGAGAGAGAGAGTGAGAGAGAGAGAGAGAGAGAGAGAAGAGAGAGAGAGAGAATGAGAGAGAGAAAGAGAGAGAGAGAGAGAAGAAAGAGAGAAGAAGAAAGAGAAAGAGAGAAGAGAGAAAAGAGAGTAGAGAGAAAAGACAGAACAGAGAGAGAGACAGAAAAAGCAAAAAGAAGAGAGAGAGAGAAAGGAAAGAAAAAAACAAAAAAAAAACAAAAAACGAAAGAGAAATACGCCAAATATACACATTCTTCTTCATAGAACTCGGTCCCACGAAATTCTCCCGACGCAATGTTGCAGAGAAAGTAATATTACGGTTTTCTTTTCGACACAAACGCATCTTTGTGGGTCGCTCTCGTCTGTCGGAGTTGTCTATGCGTTCATATGTTCATTTTAGGTCTCTGTGGCTCTGCTTTGGAGTCTGAGGTCGGGGGGATGATTCTATTTGATTTTGTTTTATCTTTTCTTCTTCTCTGTCTTCTCTTTTTTCTCTCTTATTCGCTCGTACTCGCTCTTTCAGTTTTTTCTCTCATCGGTTTGTCTTTTCTCCTCTCTCTCTCGCCCTTTCAGTCTCTCTCCTCTCCTCTCTCTAAACTCTAGACTCTCGGCTTTTTCGTCTCTCTCTTCATCTCTCTCTCTCTCTCTCTCTCTCTCTCTCGTGTCTCTCTCTGTCTCTCTCTAGCTCTCTCATCACTCTCATCACTCAAGACTTATGGGTATATATCTACGTATCCTAAGCTTGCGTGATCCTGGTCGGTTAAGGGTCTGAACATGTTTATTCATTCCGTATGTAGTAGTACTATAAATATAACTAGAAGAATATTTATTATTTTCTCTATTTACCTACTTTATGGGCCATTTCCCTTGGCATTTTTTTTCTTTATTTAATAATATTTTTTTCTTGTTTTGCCTTGTCCTCTGTCTTTTACTTTGTCATTCGTTATGTTATGCTTTCTTTTTGTTATTATTAGTCTTTCGTCTCTTTTTTTTATTTGTTAATCTTTATTTGTTTTCTTCATTCTTTCTTTGCATTGTTATTGGCCTTTTCTTTATCCTTCTTTCGTTGTCCTTATTTTTTCATTCAATTTTCTATCTTGTCATTTATCCTACCTTGTCATATCAACACAAAGGGAAGACTCACACACACACACGCACACACACACACACATAGACACACCACACTCTGCTCATCTCTCTCTTTCTCACACCAAAAGACCACAAACACACACACACACAAACACACACACACACACACACAATAACACCACACACACTCATAGACACAACACATCACACACAGAACACAAAAACACACACACTCACATAGACACACACACACACATGACACAACACAGCACACACACACACACACACACACACCACACACACACACACATATAGACACAACAACACACTCTCTCCTTCACACCCACACACACATCAACACAACACACAAAGACACACACAAACATCACACACACACAACACACAAACAGAAAGGTGGGAATCACAGCTTTCCCAATAATGCATGCAAAGTGGCGACGACATGAATAACACAGGAAGTAATCAGTGAAATGGCTGTCCCGCTAAAAGAAGACACACACATAAGCAAAGGAGGGAATTAGACCCACGGAGAAAATGGATAAAAGAGGGAGTGAGAGAGGGAAGGGAAGGGAGAGGAGGAGGGAGGGAGGGAGGAGAGAGGAGGGAAGGAGGAGGGGGAGGGAAGGAGGAGGGAGGAGAGGGAAGGAAGGGAGGGAGGGAGGGAGGGAGGGAGGGAGAGAGAGAGAGAGAGAGAGAGAGAGAGAGAGAGAGAGAGAGAGAGAGAGAGAGAGAGAGAGAGAGAGAGAGAGAGAGAGAGAGAGAGAGAGACAGACAGACAGACAGAGACAGACAGACAGACAGACAGACAGAGAGAGAGGAGGGGGAAGAGAAAGACAGATATAGAGAGAGAGAGCGTGAGAAAGGGAAGCAAGGGAAGGGGAAGGGGACAGACTGAGCGAAGGAGCGACCGAGAGGATATTCCGCAAAGATCTCGCCAAAGATGGGACGCCATGCTTTCGCCGCAATTAGAATAATGTTGATTTAGCTCTTCCCTACGACCGGGTCTTCCTCGCCGGGGCGCTGTGGACACAAGGCGAGGGGCGGCGTCGGGGCACAGCAGGACAGCGTGTCAGCAAGGACAGCGTGTCAGCATGAGCGTGTGTGGCACAACGCCGCTCCCTAACGTCGTTAAGTCTGCCCGCCGTTCATTTACATATGTATATCTCGCCACGCCGCGACGCAGCTGAGAAAATGAAAGCAAAAACGCGTGCGGGAGGTTGCGTCATCGCCCGGCAGCCCGTCGGGAGCGAACGGAGAAGGTCTGAGTCGCCGCCGCCGTCGTAATCCCCGGCGTTGAAAGGAAATCTGCGCCCGCCGAGGGCCACATGGCACTCTGTCACACGAGGCGACAAATGGTAATTACACCTCGGGTCCGCCGTGATGAATCGACGCTTGTTACCGTGACAACTCGCGGGACGCCCACGCCACGCCCGCCCGCCCGCACGCCCGCACGCACGCCCCGCCCACAGTTGCTCTTGCTGTGGGCGCTGTTGCGAGCGGGCGAGCGAGGCTGTTCCCCCGATGTTTGGAAAATCCATCTCGACGTTGATTTTGCTTCTAAATCTGCTACTTAATGGCCTTAACAGCCTGAGGGGGGAGGTGCAGCGAGGGGGGCGAGGGTGAGGGCCGAAGGGTGAAGTGAAGGGCGAGGGCACGGAGCAGATGGGGCGAGGGCGGGCGGGGGGGGAGGAGGGGCGGCTGGGTGCCAACCCCTTGATTCCCTGTCCACAGCTGTCTGTTTGGGTTATTGGGGGGGAGGGAGTGGGGGGGGAGCGGGGAGGGGTCATTAATCCCCGCTCGGAGGGGAGGGACCGAGGGAGGGGAATCAAGCCTTTAGGAAAATCATGAAGAGGGATCAAATTCCCTCGCTGGAGGGAATGGGAGGGTGCGAGAGAGAGAGAGAGAAGGAAGAGGGGGTTAGGGAGAGCGAGGAGAGAGAGGAGAAGGGGTTAGGCGAGAGCGAGAGAGTGAGGGGTTAGGGCAAGAGAGGCGAGAGGAGAAGGAGATGAGGGGTTAGGGAGAGAGGAGAAAGAGAGGACAGACAGACAGGACACGAGAAAGAAAGAGAGAGAAGAGGAAAGAGAGGAGAGAAGAGAGAGGAGAAGAGAGAGACAGAGACAGGACAGAGAAAGAGAGAAGAGAGAAGGAGGAGAGGAAGGGAGAGAGAGAAGAGAGAATACAGACAGACAGACAGAGAAAGAAGAGAGAAAAAAAAAAAGGATAGAGAGAAGAGATACAAACAGCAACAAACACATAGAGAGAAAGCAGACAAAAGAAAAGTAGATCAAACACCACACGAGGTGCGGAGAGAAGGGAGAGAGCGGAAAGGGGGGAAAAATCCGAACGGGAAGTGGAGTGAAGCGAAGGAAAGGATAAAAAAGAGAGAGAGAAGGACATGAAAGGGATAAGGCAGCTTGGGAGCATAACACGTGTTCCTATGAAAGCGAATGATGTAAACACGAGGGGCGGGAGCGACGGGAAACGAGGAGACGGAGAGAGGGGGGAGAGAAGGAGAGAAAGGAAGGAGAGAGAGAGAGAGAGAGAGAGGAAGAGAGAGGCGAAGAGAGGAGAGAGAAAGAGAGAGAAGAGAGAGAGGAGAAGAGAGAGAGAGGAGAGAGAGAGAGAGAGGAGAGGAGCAGAGAGAGAAGAGAGAGACAGAGACAGACACACACAGCCACTCTCTTCTCTCTCTCTCTCTCTCTTTCACACAGCGCACACACACAACACACACACACACACACACACACACACACACACAATACCTAAAGGTGGGAATCACAGCTTTCCCAATAATGCATGCAAAGTGGCGACAACATGAATAACACAGGAAGTAATCACTAAAATGGAAAAGACAGAGACAGAGAAAGAGACAGACAACGAGAGAGAGAAAGAAACAGAAAGAGAGAAAATGACAGAGAGAGAATAGAGAGAGACCAGAGAGAACAAAGAGAGAGAGAGAGAGGGGGGGGGGCGGAGCGAGACGACATAAGAGAAAGAGAAAGAAAAGAGAGAGAGGGAGAGAAGAGAGAGAGAGACAGAGAGAGAGAGAGGACAGACAGACAGACAGAAAAAAAAACAGAAAAAAAACGGAGAGGAGACAAACATACAGATAGACAGAGAAAAAAAAACGGAGAGGAGACAGACATACAGATAGCCAGAAAAAGACAAAAAAAGAGAAATAAAGAGAGAGAGAGAGACCCTAAAGAGCCGTAATCCCCCAAGGGCACCAAAAGGGGTCGAGGAAAAGTATTAGCCGAGGGCGCGAGAGAAGTCTCCTGTTATAGCGGGTTGAACTGGGGATTAAAAATGTCCATATAAACAGGTCGCATAATGGAGGCGAACGCGGCGTGGCCAAAAAAAAAAAAAAAAAAAAAAAAAAGCAAAAGTGGGGCTGAGTGTCTGAGGTGGCCATGTTCATTCCCGCGACGGGGTTGAACAACTGTGAATAATGGTAATAAGGGTATTTCGTTCCTCAAAAAAAAGGGGCGTTTAAATGCGATTATGGGGAAGGTTTTTTTTTTTAGTGAAGCCTTCCCCTACCCTTCCTCTTCGTTTCCTTTCTCCTTCTCCTCTTCCTCCTTTTTCATCTTCCTCTTATCCTTCTCCTCTTCCTCTTCCTCTTCCATCCTCGTCATTCTTGCCTTCTCCTCTTCCTTTTCCTCTCAATCCCTCTCGTCATTCTTTGCTCTTCCTCTCCTCCTCTCCCTCCTCCCTCTTCTCCCCTATCCTCCTCCTCCTCCTCCTTCCCCTCTCCTCCTCCTCCTCCTCCTCCTTCCTCCTCCCCCTCCCCTTCCTGCTCTTCTTCCTCCTCTTCCTCCTCCACATCATCCCCCTTCCTTTTCCCTTCTTCCTACTTCACATAGCATAATATTATTGATATGAATACTGATGATAATATTCAGAATGATAATAATAATTAGGGAAATGGGGATTATTCTAATTGCTTCTTAAGGATTGCACCATCTTAACTGTGACAGTTCATGGTGTCATAAGGAAGCGAGGCTATGATGGTGATGAGGGCGAGAATGATGATGATGATGGTGATGGTGATGGTGATGATGATGATTGAGAGGAGGAGGAGGAGGAGATGTTGATGATGATTGGGATGATGATGATATGGATGATTGATGATGAATGAATGATGATGGATGGATGATGATGATGATGATGATGATGGTTGATGGATGGGAATTGAGGCATGGGATAATGATAATATTAATTAAATAAAATGATTATGAAAATGATAATAATGGTGGAATAACAATAACAACATTATAATAACAATAACAATGTTAATGACATAATAAATAATAACAATGATATGAAACAGTAATGAAATACTACTACTACAACTTCTACTACTACTAATGATGATGATACTAATAAAAATAATAAATAAGATAATAATAATAATAAAAACAAAAATGACAACAATGAAATAACAATGATATCTCTCAATATAATATATTCTACGCCATATCTTATGAAGACGGTTCTGCCCGCCAGGAATATATTAAACCTGATTTAGAAGCAAATACTAAATCATAATTTTCCACACAAAGCAACTTCATTTTTCGTTTCTTTCCTTTTCTTTCGGCTTATCAAAAATACAGGTATTATCAATCTCTTTACCACTTTTTTTTTGCACATTAATTATCAGTTGTTTTGTTGAGTTCTTTGCAATTTTGAAGCTATGGCAGACAATATATTTCTTCAGAATCTCAATGCTAGCAGACTTATGAGGCTATCATTCTTATTTTTTCCCCTTGAAATGCAATGCTAATGGCCCATGTTTATCATCATAATGTAATGGAAGATGTAAAATGTCCTACTGCAAAATATCATTTTCATTCGGGAAATGATATGTTAATTTTTAAAAGTTTTTATTTATTTTTTTTTTTTTTTTTTTTTTTTGTCTTTGTTTTCTCTTGATTTTTTTTTTTTTTTTTTTTTTTTTTACGCAGGAATGTAGAATGCAAGAGGTTTGATAACAATTGCTGCTGTCTGAGAGTTATTACCGTCTGACGGGTAGTTGAATGTGTGATTTTTATCATTATTAATGAAACTTATGTGAATAGGCAATTTCAGTATTTTTTTCTCTTTTCTGTGCAATTTATAACACCACTTTCACGCCGAAATGAAGAAAAAATAAAAGAAATATCTTATGATGGAGGTAAATGATATTTGAATATGTTATAAAAGATGCTTCAGGTTTGATTAATCTATATCGTAATTACAAACTAAAACATTCCATACCACATTGACTCCGACCTAAATTAAACCTTAAACTAAAAAAAAAGACATCATAGATAGCCCTAAATCCTTCAGGACAATACACGGACACAAAACACGTACTAATTACAGTAGCGCGGAAACGTACACGGCGCTAAAACGCTGAAAATGTGTCAGTGGGTTTACTAACTCTTCTAAATCTGCCAAGAGTGCCATCACCTTCACATTAACACCACGAACCGGCACACTTTGTTATAATAACAACACGCATGAGGTAGGACACAGCACACCAACGACGGTAAGTTTACACGCTCGAGTAAAACCTACAAGTTTATTGGCGACGCGAGTTTTGTCCCACTAAACTAGATACATAACGACCTCGAAATGTCTCTGGACTAACTACCCCGCCCGAGTACAGGTTTAACTACCTCGTTATAACGCTTACTAATCACCGTTAACATTAACTACCACGTTATGAACAAGGACAAGGACAAGACGGGAAAAAAAAACGCAGAAACCCCACGTCAGAGGCAGAACGGTGTCACCCGCCGCCGCTATACGTCGCCCCGCCACGCCCACGAACCGCCACCACGCCCCCAGAGTCCCCCACAACCACCCCCTTCCCGCCACGCCCTCGCCCGCCGCCCGCCCGTGGGCTTACGCCGGCCGCCACTTCCAGTTTATGAAGCCTTGGTCACCCTATATTGGGGGAACATGCTCAGGTTGCGTCCATTAACAAGCGGGGCGATGATAAAAATATCATTTCATTGTGTATATTCCCGACATTGCAGTGGGCTTGCTTGCGGCTCTGCATGTATGGCTGCATGTGGAGCGCAGAGACGGGGAATGATGGGGCGGTTCCGGTGATGAAGGGAGGAAGAGGTAGGAGCGAGGAAGGAAAAAGGGAGATGGAGAGATACGGGTGTATTTGGGAGGAGTGTGTGCGTGTGTGTGTGTGTTTTGTATGTTTATATGTCTGTCTCTTTCTTTCTGTCTCTGTCTCCCCACCTCTCTCTTTCTCTCTCTCTCTCTCTCTTTCCTCTCTCTCTCTCTCTCTCTCTCTCTCTCTCTCTCTCTCTCTCTCCTCTCTCTCTCTCTCTCTCTCTCTCTCTCTCTCTCTCTCTCTCTCTCTCTCTCTCTCTCTCTCTATCTCTCTCTTCTCTCTCTCTCTCTCTCTCTCTCTCTCTCTCTCTCTCTCTCTCTCTCTCTCTCTCTCTCCTCTCTCTCTCTCTCTCTCTCTCTCTCTTCTCTCTCTCTCTCTCTCTCTCTCTCTCTCTCTCTCTCTCTCTCTCTTCTCTCTCTCTCTATCTATCTATCTATCTCTCTCCCCTCTCTCCATATGTACGAGACACACACACACACACACACACACACACACACACACACACACACACACACACACAACACACACACACATAATACATATACATATACTCCCCTCTTCTTTTTACATCCTTCTGTCCAGTCTTCTGCATTATCCTGCTCGCGGTGTTGCATAAAAGCCATAAAAGCCACAATTCCCCAACACCTTCACAAGCCACAGAAACCCCTCTCCCACTCTGAACAACCCAAAAAGACAACAACAAAATACATGAATATAATTAACTAAGCACTCTCGCCGTGACTCACCCTGTACAATGCCATGACGGGGCTTATGGAGGAGCGGCCTCTCTAAGTCAGCCTAGAGTGGCCATGCAATTGAAAAATATGTTGTTATTCATGATATTCATGAGTGACGGAGTTCCCAGCGGCCATGCGAACCCCAGCTGTGTTGGTCTGGGAACGTGTTTTGCTGGCTAAAGGGGGCGAGGCTGGGATTACTGCCATGCATTTTAAATCTCTGGAATGCTGAAAATAATGATGGATTATTGCGATAACTTGATTCATGACTCGCAGATCATTAGAAGGCTCTGAATCATGCATTATGGATGATTGGAATGCTTCAAATCATGCCTTTGGAATGCTCCATATCGAAAATTTTAAGTCATACGTTTCAAATCATAGTAGAATGATTTAGATCATGAATTATAAATTATTGGAATGCTTCAAATCGTGCACTTGAAGTCTTTGAAATGCTCCGTACCATACATTATAAATCATACGTTTAAAATCATACGTTATGAATCGCCAGAACGCTGTAAATCGTACTTTATAAATCCCTGGGAATGCTCGCAATCGTCCACAATCAATCCCTGGACTTCCTTTAAGTTACGTATCACCAAATATTAAAATACTTTCATTCATACATAATATAAATCACAGGAATACTTAAAATCCCACAGTATCATTCTGAACGTTTTTAATCACGCACAATAGACTATACATCATATCGTTGCAAATCCCTAGAAAAAACGATTACTACTTTATCCACCACAATCTACTAATCCACATTCTCATAGTTTTAATTCCTTTATCTAACACAACGTAATAGACCGGTTCATCCATAACGGCGACCCGTAAGAAATCCCTCTTCTCCTCTCTCTCTCTCTTCTCCTCTCTCTCTCTCTCTTCTCTCTCTCTCTCTCTCTCTCTCTCTCTCTCTCTCTCCTCTCTCCCTCTCCCTCTCCCTCTCCCTCTCTCCCTCTCCCTCTTCTCTCTCTCCTCTCCCTCCCTCTCCCTCTCCCTCTCCCTTCCCCCCCCCCCCCTCTCTCCTTTCATATATAGAAATGGGAGAAAGCTGAGAAGAGAAGGATCCAAATAACGCCTCTTTCATACATTGCTTTCTAGCGACGTTCCGCCATTACGTATTCTTAAGGGACTTGGCTTACACACACGAGGGATATGATTGCCATAAAGACCCAACGAGGCTTTTTGGGGACTGCTGTAATTACCTCATTCCGGCAGTCATACAAAAGGCCTATAAATGATTCAAGGTTGTTTCGACACGGCGCCACTTCTACGTTGAGTTGCAGACCGTCTAAAGGGGGATTGTGGTTTAATGTTTTTTTTTTCTTTCTTTCTTTCTCTCTCTCTCTCTCTCTCTTCTCTCTCTCTCTCTCTCTCTCTCTCTCTCTCTCTCTCTCTCTCTCTCTCTCTCTCTCTCTCTCTCTCTCTCTCTCTCTTTCTTCTCTTTCTTTTGTTTCTTCTTTTTTTCGTCTTATTTCTTCTGCTTTTATTTATTTCTTCTGCTTCTATTTCTTCTTCGTCGTTTCTTTATTTTCTTTGCTTTTTCTATTTATTTCTGCTATCTATTTCTTCTTCATTTCTTCATTATCATCTGCTTTTCTTCTAATATTTTTTTCTTTTTTATATTCCTTATTTCTTCTACATATTCTTTTTCTTCTTCTTTTACTCCTTATTTCTTCTATATTTTCTCTCATCGTCTTTTTTTTCTTCATCTTCTGCTTCCTTTCTTCCTTCTCCAACTTCGCTCTCTCTCCGTCGACTCCAGTTCCAACAAAGGCACATTAAAAAAAAAAAAAAAAAAAAAATGCACGAAAAATTATAAACTTTATATTCACAATACAATGACACCTATTATTATCTCGCAATTACTCAGTCTTGCCTCATAATCGGATCAGTCATGCTTCCAGCGAGGACAAGAGAGGACAGCAAAGAATATAAGAAAATCGTAATATACATATTTCCTTCGTAACGCATTACGTCTTTACGGAGCCTTCGTTGTAGCTCCACCTTGTGTATTTACAGAGACACTGATGGCAGATTTAACATTGCTTTGTTAAGTCACCTTTCTTTGTTTTCTTTGTTGACCAGCTGTTAGATAAGCTCTGGTTTGGTGGCAGTTTTAAGCGAGTACTAAAAAAGGGGGTTTATATGTTCTAACCATCAGGAATGAATTTTTAATTCCATTTTTATTTAATAATAAGTAGCTTCCTTGTTGTCTTCAAAGTGTTGTGTCTTCTTGATTGTGTGTGTGTGTGTGTGTGTCTGGTGTGTATGAAAGAGAGAGTGTGTGTGTGTATTTGTGTATGTGTGTGGTGTGTGTGTGTGTTTGTTGTATGCGTGTGTGTGTGTGTGTGTGTGTAGGTGTGTGAGGTTGTGTGTAGGTGTGTGTGTGTGTGTATGAATGTGTGTCTGTGTGTATAGTGTGTGTAGTGTGTGCGTGTTAGTGTGTGCATTTCCGTGAATCCTGCTCTACACTGAACACTAAAAATGACTTTCATGGAAGAATATTGAACTTAATTCACGAACCAACGAATTTCTGCTTCACACGGAAAAAATGGAGCGTCAGATCATAATCAGCAGTTTAAACCATATGATATATTTCACTCCACATGCTTGCAACATCATGATATGCTGACACAGCTCAGAGAGTTAGCATAAAGTCGTGATAAATCTTGAGATACACATCATTATACTGTTCTTCCTCAAACACCAGCAGACCTGTTGAACATCTCTCTGCATTTCTATTCTTCCTCTTCTTCTTTTCTTCTCTTGTCTTATTTTTTCTTCTTTGTCTTTTCTGATTCTCCTTCTTTGTCTTATCATTTTCTTCTTCTCTGCCTTTTTTATTGATTCTTTGTCTTTTCTAATTCTTGTTTTTCTTTTTTCTTCTTTTTCTTCCTTTCCTCTTCCCTTTCTTCTTCTTCTTCATTTCTTCTTAACCTTCTCCTCCTCTTTTTCTCTTCTGTTCTTCCTCCTTCTCTTCTTTCGTCTTAACCCTCTTCTCCTTCTCCATCTGTTATAATCTTCTCCTGCTCTTCATCTTCCCAATCTTAACACCGGGCTCCCCAGGCCTCCTCCTACCCCCCACTCAACCTCTCACTACCCCCTGGAACGTCCACCGCCTCCCCCTTACCCCAAGACCTTACCCAACCCTTCCCCCCAAGACCGCCCCACCAAACTCACCCACACGCAAGCACCACACGCTTCCACATTACCCAGAAACCCCGCCCCAAGCCACCAGGCTTGGGCCTTGACCCAGAACCAGATCACAGCGACCCAGCGACCCTTCGATCCTTTCTCAGACCTTGGGGTCGAAGGAAGACGCGGCTGATGAACTAATACTGGGTCTTCCATTCGAGTCCGTGAGTAAAGCGTGTTAACATCAAGGAGGAGGGACTCGTTGTAGGGACACTTAGGGCCTCTTATCGGCATTCGCATGTCCAGCGCACTTTTAGGGTACGTAAACTTAACTGCATAATCATACTTATGCATGGGACCGGAGGGAGGGGGAGGGAGTGTATGTGCTGTTGGATTCGAGAATGCTTCGTTGTATCTGTTTCTGTGGGGTGTTGATTGCGTTTGTGTGTGTTTGTGTGTTGTGTGGTGTGTGTGTGTGTGCACGTGTATGTGTGTGTTATGCGTGCGTGTGTGTGTGTGTGTTGTGTTGTGTGTGTGTGTGTGTGGTGTTGTGTGTGTGTGTGTGTTGTGGTGTGCGTGTGTGTCTGTGATTGTGTGTGTGAGTGTGTGTGTGTGGCAATGTATTTTAATTTCTGACTCATTTCCTGCGAGTGCTCATGGGAATCGTGTGTAAAACCTTGCCATCATATGCTATTGTGTTAGTATAAGCGTAATTTCCATGAACAAGTGGAAATTCTGGTTAGACAATTCTTTTAAGTGGGTCGTGTTGTCTAGTGCTTTAGTTCTATGCTATTTGCGTGTTTTACATAAGAGCGAGTTTGTTCGAGGCCTTATCAGGTGGGGCATTCGCACGCAAACGCACGCACACAACGGAACAAGCACACACACACAATTACTATATCAAAGGAAAGGGAACGGATACGGGTCACAGCACACACACACGAATCTCTCTCTCTCTCTCACACACACACAGCACACACACAATCTCTCATCTCTCTGCTCGTCTCCTCTTCTCATTCCTCTCTCTCTCTCTCACCACACAATCTCTCTCCTCTCTCGCTCTCACACACACACACAGCCACCCATAAACGCAAACAAACGAGAGACACCAGCCAGCCCCCTCACACACAGTAATCTCTCCTCCACAAAAGGCAAATGGAACCCCTTGCATCCTCACCCACCAATTTAAAGGCAAATTTAGATCGGACCCGATAGAGCGAACGCCCGTAATAAGCATTAACAATCCCTGTCTGGCAACTGTGGCTTCTCTCGTCGCGGTGCACTAATGTTATTACAACTTTAATATGGTATCATGAACTGCCTTCCCCCCGGCAGTACCCCCTCACGCTATTCGCCCCCTCAACCCCGCCCGCCAAGACAGGCAATCACTTAGAGGCGGTGTCTGCCTTGAAAATGCTCTCCCTTAAGCAGAGTGAAAAGCGTCTCGATCTCTGTCACAGGATTTTTTTTTCGTGTGGCTACTAACAACGGTTTCATTTATCACAAAAAAAGAGAGAAAAAAACTGAATGGGTGAAATAGCTGAATGGGTAGATTGGTTTGTTGTTTTGTAAACATTTCATGAAATTGGTCTCATCGAGAAAAAAAAAAAGGAAGCTGGTGAATTGAAAAAGACGTTTGTAAAATGTTTTCTTTATGAAAATCTCTCTCTGTAGTGCTATATGACCTTTGATTTCTAGCACTTTTATTTTCTTGTCATTATTACTTACTTTAAGGTTTACTTCTTAAGGCAAACATACAGGATTTTGTTACGGGCCATCACGGTTCAATTTCAACAGAAAAGAGTATGTGGAATGGATAACATTGGTTTAATGATTTTATACATTTTCTTGAATTATTGTTCTCCTCAATAAAAATTTGGTAAAATTGGAAACATTATAAATAAGCGTCTTGAAAGTCTCCTCTTCTCGTCTCTAAGCAAACAGGATTTGTAAGAAGCGCCAGCCTACGGGTTTCATTCACAAAAAAAGCTGAATGGGCAAATTTATCAATATTGAGCTCCTCGATAAAGTTTATAAATTGAAACGTTAATTACAAATACATAAAGTCTCGCCCTTAAAAATGCTCTCCTTCCAGTTACGAAGATGAAACAGCACCAGGATTTGTTCACACCCAGCCACTCCACAGAAAAAAAATCGCTGAAATGGGTAAAATGAGCCCTTGTAACTACAAACAAAGAATTCTTCTCTCTGTTGTGAAACGTCTTTTGCACAGAAGGGGGGGGGAGGGGGGGGGGCGATTCGGACGTGGCAAATATGCAAGAAAAACAGATCGACGAAGCTGCAGTGCAAAGATAGTTTTGCAAAAGGAACAGTTGTGCAGTTGAGTCCATTTCCCTTCTGCATATGAATTTTTGCATTTATATTCTTGTGATAACAGTGAAGTCTGTGTACCGTTCACAAAAACAGCGTGTGATACAAGGGGGGGGGGGAACGAATACTATCGTCAATTATCGTTATTGCTAATCACTAGTGCTATTAATATTGCTTTATCCTTAATAGAGTTCTTGGTTATTAAATATTTTTTTTATTATTATAATCATCATTTTAATCATTATTGTTATCATTATTGTTATCATATTATTATCATCATTGTTATTATCATTATTGTACTATTACTAATAACTATAAATTACACTATGCAATTGGTTCTTAATATTATCAATCATTATTATTATTATTATATTATATTATTAATTATTATCATTATAATTATTGGTTGTTGTTGTTGTTTTGTTGTTGTTGTTTGTTACAATCATCAACTATTTTATTATTATCAATTATCATTAATATCATTATCATTATCATCATTATTATTATTCATAATTATTATCATATATTATTATCCATATTATTATTATCATCATCAATATGGAATTACTCATTGTTGTCTATCATTATCAACATTATCATTATCATTTTTGTTTCATTTCAAAATCATCATCAATATTTAATAATAATAATTATAATCTAAATAAATACAATAATAATAATAATAAATAATAATAATAATAATAATAATAATAATAATAATGATTAGTATTATTATTATTATTATATTATTATTATTATTATTATGAAATTATCAATATCAAAACAGTTTTCCATTAATCATTAATCATTACTGATTTAATAAATCATTTATTAATGCATTGTTTGTTTTAATATCATCATCATCATCATGTACCATTAATTTTGTTATTATACTATCCACAATTGTCATGATTATTAATCCTACTATAATTGTGTAAACGAAACCTTGTTAAAAAGTTGGAAATGCTGAGAAAGGGAAAGAAGAAAGAAGAAAGAAGAAGAAGAAAAAGAAGAAGAAGAAGGAGGAAGAAGAAGAAAAGAAAAAAGAAGAGTAAAAGACGATGAAAGATGAAGAGGAAGAAATAGTGGTAGCAGCATAATCTTGTAAGATGAAAGGCGATAAAGAGAAGAAAGGAGACGATAAAGAAGAAGAAGAAGAAGAACGAAGGTGATAAAGAAGAAGAAGGAGGAGAACGATAAAGAGGAAGAAGAAGACGACAAAGAAAAAGAAATGAAAAAAAGACACCTGTACTACAAAGTAAAAAAAAATCAAAGTAAATTCTAAAAATACCAAATTACACAATACAACGAAACATTAAATGACATGAACAAAACGTAAATAATCAACGAGTGTTTCTATAAACACACAAGGACGAACATTGAACGTTGTATGTGTTTACGAAGACAAATTATGATCTTGTATTTCTTTTGGGAATGGTGGTATTATTTATAGATTTTTTTTCTTTTTTTATCTGTGAGAGATTAATGGTTTTAGTCTGTTTATAAAAGGTAAACAAGAGATCGATGAAACCTTTTAATGAAACTGTTTTATACGATAAGATATACATAGGAATTAAATAAATATGCTAGGGTATATGTGGATAAATTGTACATATACACATACATTCATACACACGCACAGGCGCCCTCCGTGGCTTGGCTCTTTCTTGCCCCAGGGAGGTGTTGCCAAATGAGGGGGATTTTTTTTATTATCATTATTTTTCATTATTATTATTATTACTTTAATTAACTTATTCATTTATTTGTTTATTTATCTTATTTATTTATTTAATGTATCTATTATTATTATTATCATTTTATTTATTTTATCATTAATTTGTGTTTATTTATTATTTATTTATTTTATTTAGTTTATTTATTTAATTTAATTATTATTATTGTTATTATTATTATTAATCCATTTATCATTATTATTATTATTATTATTATGCATTATTAATTATTATTATTATTGTTATTAATTATTATATTATTATTATTATTATTAATTTACTATTATTATTATTATTATTATGCATTATTGTTATTAGTTATTATTATTATTATTATTGATTATTATCATTAATTATTATTTGGTTATTACTTATATTGTTAAATTATTAATTGTTATTTAACTGCATTATTATTATTATTATTATTATTTAAATTATTAGTTTTGGTTTGCGTTATTGGAAATGTTTCGAAAATCGTCCTCCATTTGTGATGTTTTTTTTTTTTTTTCATACATGTCATTATTATTATTTCCATAGTTCTACAAGATTATTGTTAATTATTTCGTATAATGTTTTAATGGTGAGGGTGTGGTGTGGTTTGCCATACACTATGGAACACACATACTTTATCTTTTGGCGGGTTTTTTTTTTTTATTAAAAATAAAAATAACAACCAGCCTTTCGTTGGTTGTTTGTAAGTTGTGCCGAATTAGAGTTTCACGAAGGTTTGTATTTTTTTATAATTTTCATTTAGCTTTTCAAATTTATTCGCTTTAAAATTACATTTTATTATTAATTTGTATCTATTGTCACCAGATTATTATTATAATTATCATTATCATTGTATTTATTATTATTATTATTATTATTATTATTATTATTATTATTATTATTTTTTATTAATCATTATTATTTCATTATTATTATTATTATTATCAATTATTATTATTATTATTATTATTAATATTATCACCCATGATCATATCATCATATATTACTTTTGAATATTGATATTATTTCATTGATCATTATATCAATTTGTTATCATTATATCATCATCTTTATCATCATTCATCATTATTACTATCATTATTATTCAATATGTTTTTACCATAATTCTTTCTTTTATACCTTAATTGCACCGAGCCACACCGACATAACATCCAATGAGGGAGGGAGGGGAGGCGAGAGAGGAGAGAGAGAGAGAGAGAGAGAGAAGAGAGAGAGAGAGAGAGAGAGAGAGAGAGAGAGAGAGAGGAGAGAGAGAGAGAGGGAAGGGAGGAGGGAGGGAGGGAGGAGGGGAGGGAGGGAGGGAGGGAGAGAGAGAGAGAGGAGAGAGAGAGAGAGAGAGAGAGAGAGAGAGAAGAGAGAGAGAGGAGAGAGAGAGAGAGAGAGAGAGAGGGAGGGAGAGGGAGGGAGGGAGGGAGAGAGAGAGGAGGAGAGGGAGGGGAGGGAGAGGGAGGGGAGGGAGAGAGAGAGGGAGGGAGGAGGGAGGGAGGGAGGGAGAGAGAGAGAGAGGAGAGAGAGAGAGAGAGAGAGAGAGAGAGAGAGGAGAGAGAGAGAGAGAGAGAGAGAGAGAGAGAGAGAGAGAGAGAGAGAGAGAGAGAGAGAGAGAGAGAGAGAGAGAGAGAGAGAGGAGAGACAGAAAGAAAGAGAGAGAGAGAGAGAAAAAGAGAGAGAGAGAGACAGAGAGAGAGAGGAGAGAGAGAGGCAGGAATACAGATACGGTGGCAGAGATAGACGAATGGGTATATATGCGTGGATATTATTTGTAAGTGGAGAAAGATGGAATGGAAGAGGAGGAAGAGGAAGATGGGGGAGGAGGGAGAAATGAAGAAGAAGGAGAGGAAGAGGATGAAAGGAGAAGAAAAGATGAAGATGAGGAATAAGAAGAAAATGAAGAAGAATGAGAAGAAGAAAAAGAGGAAGATGGATAATGGAAGCAGGAGAGGAAGAGGAAGAGGAGGAGAAAAAAGGAAAAATGATATGAATGAGGAAAAGGAAGCGAAGGAAAACAATTATAAAGAAGAGGAAGGGAAAGAAAAAACTAAAAAAAAGTGAAAAATCATACAATAACACCTATACCACATGCTCTAATTTTTTTTCTCCCTCTACCATTCACCCTTAAATTTTGCAAAAAAAAAATAATAATAATAAATCAAACCACGTAATTCGAACTCTTCTTCCTTTTCATCTCGTCATAACACAGGAAGTTGCAGCTTGCTAGTGCAACTTTTTCCTCGTTCTCTTTGGATAACAGAAACTGATATGCCCACATCCAGGCAAACACAGATGGGAGAGGATAACACACGAACATGTACACGCAGATATGTTTTATCTTTTTTTTTTTTTTTTTGCGTGTCTGCTTTTCAGTCCGGTTTATCTGTCTGTCCGTTTTGTCAGTATATCTGGTTGGGTGTTTTGTTGGCATCTCTCTCTCCTCTTGTCTGTCTGTTTGTTTGTTTGTTTCTTTCTATCTTTTCTTCTCTCTTTCTCTCTTCTCTCTCTCTCTCTCTCTTTTTTCTTCCTTCTGTCTGTCGTCTCTTTCTCTCTCTCTCTCTTTTCTCTCTTCTCTCTCTCTCTCCTCT
>NW_020870988.1:10000-11185 GCF_003789085.1 Penaeus vannamei | reverse complement strand
CGCGGTAGGCCTATATGGAAAATATTCACTACAAATAAAAGAACAATACCCCGTCAAGACCTTTATTTTTCCTTCGTAGGTTATCCATCCACCTATCTTCCCTGTGATTCATTCATTATAGTTTCTTTATGACCCTCCTTCCTTTTAACCTTCTCACTCCCTGTCCTCTCCCTATTCATTATCCCTTGAGCCTTACAAGGTGAACTCACACTCGTAAAATTTTAGGCCCGACGTAACAGGATTTAGATAACTTCCTTGATAAGCCATCCGGCCTATAACAGAACCACTTCGCACCTTCAAGTAAAAAGTGAATGATCATGAACTCGTAAACCGCTTTTCTTGCTTATCATTTTCTTTGGTTCTCTGCGCTTTTGAATAAGAGCTCTCTCATTTTTTAAGGGTCGGGAAACAAAGAAGCTTTGAACGGGTTTTCTCGCTTTGATAAATCTTTTGGGGAAGGGGTGTAGGGGTGTAGGGGGCGTTTTCCCATTCCCCAGGCTTGTTGGCCTTTTTACAATATCAATAAACAGCATCAATAAAAATATTCTTGCAAAATGACAAGTGTACTCACCAGGATACAGTTGGGTTTGCCCACCGCCCATAGGTTGACCTTCTTGTCGTCTCCGCCGGTGACCAGAACCCGGCCGGACTTGTGACCCAACGCCAGGCAGTTCACATTGGCTCCGTGCGCAACGAACTCTTCTGCGGAGAAAAGACAAATCATTAGAACCAATCTGCGGTTTTAAATAATTTGTAGGACTCAAATATGAATGGATTAAATGAGATGTAATTCATTATATCCGGTAAAGACTTCACATATTAGAGAGAGGGATGAAAACTAACTCGTGAGTTGAGGGAGGGAGAGAGAAGACGTAAGAGAAGAGAGAGAGAGAGAGAGAGAGAGAGGTAAAAGTGAATGTTAATCCCCAATAATGCCAGCGCCTTGGGTCCAACAGGGCCGACCGGTTAGATCAGAGCCAGGCCAGCACGTTATCGGAATCTGCACGCTGACCCGTTCCTTTACCATCAACCGCTGTTAACGCGTTCGCGGAAGGCGGGCTAATTTTCTTAAATTACGCAGCCAAACATTATACCCTACGCGCGGTCATGCCACCTTCACCGTGTTGCTGGTCACCCTTCATCTATTTACGAATTCATTCAAAATCAATAGGCCGCGTCTAATAC
>NW_020870988.1:0-5000 GCF_003789085.1 Penaeus vannamei | reverse complement strand
GTGATCATTCTACTCATAAAGGCATTCTTAATAATTCTCTCACATACGTTCCCTACGCCCTGGCATTCCTCCACGTCAATATCAACCTCACCCACAGGAGGTTCGAACCCCAATAATGAATTATCAACAAAGGCGATAAAACCGCTTGTCCGAGTGTGCGTGGGTGCGATCGAAGGCGGAGAACGAAACGGCCCCGTCATCTACTACCTGCGACGCACGGAACCTGCACACCTGGGCGCTGTGTGCGAGTCAGGTGCTCCGCCCTAATCCCGAGAAAGGGCGGGGTATCTCCTCGCGGGCATGCTATATCTCCTACAGGTGACCAAAACAATTCGTCAGCATCTTATTCTTGTTGGATCCTAAGCTAAACACAACATACGAGAGATTAAGAATCGAGTAAACTGACACAATAAAATTACAGGACAAATAAGCTACGTGCATAAGTCACCACCTGATACTGCCTGCTAGAGAGTACGGCGCGCATGAAGAGTTAATGGCCAAACCCTATATTTACCCACCTCGAGTAGAGCTTTCGGGCAGCCGCGATTAGCTCCGCCGGGACACGGTCGGGAGATAAATACGAAGTGCTAAGTGATACGCGGTTGCAGCGCGAAAAGGACTAAGGAGAGGATAAATTACGGGGAGGAGAGAGAGAGGGCGAGGGAGGGAGAGGGAGGAGGGGGGAGAGAGGGAGAGGAAAGAGAGGGGGAGGGTAAGGGAGGGAGGAAGGGACGGAGGGATGGAGAGAAGGAGAGCGCACGGTCCAATATTAATTTCTATTCATGATATTATATCTCCCAAGACAATTTTCGAAAGGATATCTCAAGGTTGGGCGCGCGAGGAAGGACACGCGAGAGGAAAGAGGATATAAAAGACGAACAGGAAGAAGAAGGAAGCAGCGTGATAATTTGAGGAAGTGGCGAAAGGTCACCAGGAGGATGAGGATGAGATGGGCGCCATGAGGGCTGCGCCTTCAGTGGTCAAGGTGGCGGCCCACCTGACCACCTGGCGCCGTCCGCAGGTAAATCGATGGCCTCAGCAATCACACCTGCGGCCCTCACCTGCCGTGGCGTCCGCCAGGCCCACGAAGGCACTCAAGGCACGGTGCAGGCGGTCAGGTGGTGTTTGATGACACTGAGCGGCCAGTCTCGAGAGCGGATCCAAGAATGTAAACATGTATTAAGCATGAATACTAAACAGAGTTGTGTTTCCGGAGTCGGCCCGCAAGGTCTTCTGAATCATATATCTCATATATATAATATATAATATATTATATATATATATATATATATATATATATACATATATATATATATATAAATATATATATAATATATATATTATATATATATATAATATTATATATACTCATATATATATATAAATGTATATATATATATAAATATATATAATACATATAGATATGCGCGCGCGCGCGCGCGCGCGCGTGCAGTATATGTGTCTACATGTGTGTATGCATGTGTATACATGAGCGCATGTGTATGCATGTACGTATGTATGAATTAATTAATCAATTTAGGAATGCATGCGTGCGTAGTGCGTGTGCGCGAATGCATGTGCATGGCGTGTATGCGCATGTGAGTGGACCATGTCAATTAAACTGCGTGTGCATCTCCTCATGCGCTGGTGCTCGCAAGGCCCCGGCGGCCGCGTTCTCGTTACCTATTCTGTCGAACTCCGAGTGCTGGAGCCTCCATGCCGGCGGCGCGACGGCCCGTGTTTGTGTCGACAGCACGCTCGCACCCGCCGCGCGTCCATCACCTTCGCCTGGTCACATGATCGGCGTTTCAGCCATGGGCGGCGTGTGGGCGTGAGGGGCGGGATGCGGCGTGGAAAGGGGCGTGGCCTGGGATGGTGGCGGCTGGAGGACGGCACGCACCAGCCAGCATCACATGGGCGCCCACGGAGGCACACACACAAGAGAAGCAATGCCGTCAACAACAGAGCGAGGGGCATGGCCGTTCTTCTGCCATGCCTCGAACACCTCCTCTAAAGTGGTAGATCCTGCAGACGCCCGCCCCAGGCCGCCCTTGCGCTCCTCGGGTACCGCGGGCACGCCGGCGGGGGAGCAATGGTGCTGGCTGAGAGGACCACGGTGAAGCTCCCGAGCTGTCCCGGCCACGAGGTTTCACTCAGCGTTGGACGCGGTTCACTGCACTTTCCTTACAAACGCCATCGCCCAAATGTTCAATCTATTCAGTTATATACACTGACTTTTTCTCTGCGGAGTGAATGGGCGTGAACTGGGTAGAGCAGCAGTCACGAGTTATTTCTTGATCTTCTGTGATACATCACGGATATTCACTTTCTAGACGCGACACACAAAAACAAAATAACATTAATCTTCCTCCAAAATAACGAAGACAACAACAAGCTTTAATCTACACAGGATTTGGAAACCTCATAATGATCAGCTGACTCTTACAGGAAGCGCACAAGATATGGGATCAAATGTCAACACTTCCTGCGCACTGCTCGTCTTGTACCTTGGTGTCTACAGGTAGTCATGTAATATCAAACCACAGGAGACGAGAGGAATGGAAAACGATAAAAACACACCGCAGGAAAAGAAACGCGGAAGGCGATAGGAGAAAGGAAGCTGGTGAGCAAAGCCACCGAGCCAAAAAACGTGTAATCTCGAGCAGACGAATCACAACTAACCCCGTTAACTGATCGTGAAATTGTGAACTGTCACACTGTTGTCCCTTCTGACACGCCCCTTCCCCCTCGCCTCATCGTTACCTATATCCTCTTGCAATACTCGTCAAGGTCGCCTTACTCTGCCACCAGGAAAGATTACCACACACCCTGTCGTGCTGCTTTTGCCCGCCTCGGAAGTGCAGGATGAAGAAAGTCAGTTCCTATTTCCTTAATAAGCTACGTCACTGTGTTGCTGCCATTCGCGAAAAATAATTAGAAACGTGTGATTTTCACGTACGCAGACCGCCATATGCCGTCTTCTGAAATGAAAACATTAATCTATAACACCGTTTTCTGCGGCGTTTGCGGCTGGGGGAAAGTGCTCTCCCGCTCTCTGGGTGACGGCGAGAGCGGGGCTTGAGAGACAGCGGAATGGTGGCCGTTATTCGAATCACAAATCTTGAGACTTGAACAAGAACCTGTTCAGATCAAACCAGTCTAGGTCTACCGGAGGAATTATCACTTCCATAAAAGAAAAGAAAAAAAGGACATACAGATTCCCAAAAAATTATTTACACCTAACAAGAGACTGCTAGATACTCAATCTTACTTCCACTAAACACACGGGCGAAAGCCTAGAGAAGTTGCACAAAGCCCCTAAGGATAAGGGTACAAGACCCCCTCCCCTCTGCGCCACCCCCTTCCGTTAGTCCTAGCCACCGCGCCTCGACCGAACTTTCTCCAGGTTTCCACAAAACTACTGCCTCCTTCGCGGTGGGAACTGCGTGCTGCTCGGGAGATTTCTTTGCCTGACCCATTATCCTCTTCCCTGAGCTACTGCGTCTCGTACTGCCAAAATAAAAAAGTTCTGACGGAATGAATCTTTGTTGAATGACGTTGTCGTCCCTGTACACCATACAAGGACGTGTAATCCGTAACAAAGAATTCTTATATGGTATATGCATTTGAAAAAAAGAAATAACGCCATTATCGCTGTCATTCACATCAACATTAGGGATAATATTCACTACTATTCAAATTATAGGTTATACATGAATGGTTCAATGAAAGTTCATAGAACGTCTTCCGAATCGCAAATAACTCGAACCTAATCATCTAACCCTAACTAAAGAATACGAACTTGTGAGAGTCCCGTTTTTATCAATGACATGTAGAACACTGTCCTGAAGAAATACAACTACGCAAGACCAAAAGCAAATCCGCAAGCACTCGAGGAAAACACCTTAGGCCTACTTCCAAAACGGCATAAGCAGTCCCGAGGGAAAAGCCGAGCAGTGGCGCCTTCCGACACGCGACTCCCGAGAACCTACTACACCGCACATACACGTACACATGCACATACACCATATTCTTTGACATCCGCGAACGTACACAGGTGAACATTTCGCCACGCTCTCATGCATAACTAAAACCCAGAGCGTGAATAATGTGACGGATCAGCCGCACTGCCACTCCGAAAATCCTTCTTCTCGAATCGAAATATAATAAACAGATAAAAGTAAACAGTAAGAGAGAAATGAAGAAACACGTGGCTTAAGCGGAAATTAAAGCTAAAATATATTAAACGAAAGAGGTCGTGCCGCGAGGGAAGCATGGACGGAGGGGGAGGAGGGAAGGAGGGAAGGAGGGAAGAGGGAAGAGGGAAGGAGGGAAGAAGGAAGGAGGGGGAGGGGAGGAGGGGGAGGGGAGGGAGAGAGAGAGAGTTGTGTGTGTGTGTGGTGTGTGTGTGTGTGGTGTGTGTGTGTGTGTGTGTGTGTGTTGTTGTGTGTGTGTGTGTGTGTGTGTGTGTGTGTGTGAGGGCGTGTGTGTGTGTGTGAGGGCGCGTGTGCGTGTGTATATGTGTGTAAGGGCGGTGTGCGTGCCCCTGTGGTGTGCGTGTGGGAAGATGTGTACAAGAAGTGTGCGCATGAACAAATATACGAGAGTAGACACTTGTGTATAACAAGCGTGTGCTCGCGAATGTGATTAAGCATATTCGTAAATAGGCAAAGTAGCCTCGCCCAAGAACCCTGAGGAGATCCCCGGGGTTGGGGTGGGTGGGGGCGGGGGGGGGGGGTCTAGTGCAGTATTCATGGCGACATTGAGGACTACCTCGGCGGAAGGACACGAGTGCGCCCGCTGGAATCGCAACATCGCTCGACGTGTTGGCCTGGCGGGTTTTGCGCGTCGCGGGGAGATGCACGTGAGAGAGGGAGAGAGAGAGAGAGGGAGAGAGAGAGAGGAGGGAGAGAGAGAGAGAGGGAGAGAGAGAGAGGGGAGAGAGAGAGAGGGAGAGAGAGAGAGAGGGAGAGAGAGAGAGAGGGAGAGAGAGAGAGAGG
>NW_020870986.1:316847-352092 GCF_003789085.1 Penaeus vannamei | reverse complement strand
GAGAGAGAGAGAGAAGAGAGAGAGAGAGAGAGAAGAGGAGAGAGAGAAGAGAGAGAGAGAGAGAGAGAAAGCAAGAGAGAGCGAAAGCTAGAAAGAGAGATAGAGAAAGAAGAGAGAGAGAGAGAGAGAGAGAGAGAGAGAGAGAGAAGAGAGAGAGAGAGAGAGAGAGAGAGAGAGAGAGAGAGAGAGAGAGAGAAGAGAGAGAGAGAGAGAGAGAAAACAGAAAGAGAGAGAGTTAAAGAAAGAGATGCGTATATACTGTATATATGGAGTGTACACATATACGCTGGCATTTTTTCCAGACAAGAAATTAAAGCCGTTTGTATGATTCTAACGCGACTTGAAAACTGCACGGGGTTACCTCGTGTGAAACAACCAGCATTAACTCATACAGGAAGAAGATGTTGCCGAGTTTCCTTCACCTGGAGAGAGCACTTTATTACAGGTTTTTACTGCACTGTGGACGGATTAAAGGCATGATGACACACCCAGGCTGGCTGGCTGGTCGGGCCTGAGCTAATTTTCACTTTCTTTTTCTTCGTGTGGGTTTTATAGATTGAAAAGAGAGAGGAAAAAGAAAAGAGAGAGAGAAGGGGAGGAGGGAAGGGAGGGAGGGAGGGAGGGAGGGAGGGAGGAGAGAGAGAGAGAGAGAGAGAGAGAGAGAGAGAGAGAGAGAGAGAGAGAGAGAGAGAGAGAGAGAGAGAGAGAGAGAGAGAGAGAGAGATAGAGAGAGAGAGAAGAGAGAGAGAGAGAGAGAGAGAGAGAGAGAGACAGAGAGAGATAGAGAGAAGGGAGGGAGAGGGAAAAACAGACAGATGTATGTATGTGTTATTCATATAGATACTTATGTGGGGGTAACGTATTTATAAGATTATCGAGATTATGTATGAAATATCTTTTTAGACAATGCTAATATGAACTTTTCCTCTCTCTAATGTTGCCTGTTCTGAACTGAGATTGACTTTATAATTTAATTACTAAAATAGAAGTATATGATGATTGCTATGGATGATTGCCATATTCGGCATGATGCAGTAAACACAAATTATGGGCTTTTTAATGAATCTTGCCTTATAAATGGTTTATGTGAAATTACGTTAACAAATCATTTCCCTCTCAGTAGTCGCCTGTAGAAGTAATTCTCTTCAGCCCTATACTTTAGCAGCATGACCGTATATCATTACTTTAGCGTACACGTTATTAAAGAATGTTGCTAAGAAATGCTCTGTCAAAATTTGAATATCATTATCATCTTTATCAAATTATAACGAGATAACTATACTCTCGGATCATATCGATGCGAACCTACATGAAATGATATTGACCGCATATGAAATCAATTCCAAAAATATACCAGCGACATAACGTGACATTAGAATGTTTTCAATGGAGAAACTCTAAAAATTGGAAGAAGGGGGGGCCGAAATAACAAAAAATACAGTAAAGCAATTTTAATTATCCTACTGTCTAGATTTTTATATCTATTGACGGAATCTCATACCATTTGGAAAGCAATGGACGAATATTTTTTGTAAAGTTACTTTTCAGTGTTCAATGTTCTCACAATTCATCGTTAAGAGTCAACACAAGCTAACCCTAAATCCGTGTTACAAAATAAACTATTGATTTTATCCCCTCACAGGTAAGGATGTTGAGCATTCATATTTAGGTAACACTCCTTTAAACTCAACATTGATTATGTAAAACAGGACTGACAATGAAACTGGAAATTATCAAATGGCAAAATAAGCCTAAATTAGATTTTAGCGTGGGAATGGAAGAGAGAGAGATAGAGATAGATAGGTAGGTACGTAGGTAAGTAGGTAGGTAAATAAATGAATAGACTGGTAGATGAACAGAGATACAGAGAGAAGAAGAAATATAAAGATAATGAGAGAAAGACGTGAAGAAATATAAAAGAGAGAGAGAGACGCGAAGAAATATAATGATAATGAGAGACGTGAAGAAATATAATGATAATGAGAAACGTGAAGAAATATAAAGATAATGAGAGAGACCTAAAGAAATATAAAAGCGAGAGAGAGAGAGAGAAGAGAGAGAGAGAGAGAGAGAGAGAGAGAGAGAGAGAGAGAGAGAGAGAGAGAGAGAGAGAGAGAGAGAGAGAGAGGAGAGAGAGAGAGAGAGAGAGAGAGAGGAGAAGAGAGAGAGAGAGAGAGAGAGAGAAGAAAGAGAAAGAGAAAGAGAGAGAGAGAGAGAGAGAGAGAGAGAGAGAGAGAGAGAGAGAGAGAGAGAGAGAGAGAGAGAGAGAGAGAGAGAGAGAGAGAAAGAAAGAAAGAAAGAGAGAGAGAGAGAGGGGGGGGGGATCATAAGACCGATTAAGTGGCTATAGAATGTGCACCTCTAGAAATGTTTACACATATTCTTGTGATTTTCAATATTTCACGCGGTCTTATACAGATATTAGGCCTACATCATATAGTCGAAAGAAACTACGCAGTCACCTTTTAGCGTTGCATTCATATTTAAGGTAAAATTGAAATATGTTTCTTTTATGAATATAGGGTATGTTCCGTGTGTGGCTGAATGGCAAAATGGAAAACACCTTTAATAATCATAAGCAATTAAACATATTATGATCCCGAGTGCGAATCACACGGAGGCAACGTGCAGAAGATAAACTCCATTTCATTATTTCAGGCCCGTCAGTCTTTCCTCCCTGCCGTTTATCATTTTATCTGTAGATCGATGCATTGCATGGAAAGTTTTCGCATATCGTGCTGATTTTACTAATTAGTGAGACAAATGTTCACCTAACTTACGATACACACTTTAAGCAGCCGCTTTGAATAAGCGGTCGCTCTGAGCGACTTTACTGAAGCTGAATGAATAAGAGGCGTAAGCCATTTTGGCTGAGAGAGCTTCGTGTTCGTCTGTAATTATTGTAAGGATTGAGATTGCATTTGCCACAGAAGGAAATCCTATGCAGACAGCTCCTACAGTTGAATATCGCAAACTTGCACTTGCCTGAACTCTCGCGCCAGTTTACGAAATCCAACATTATACAGTAACATGAACACGAGGTTTTAGTAGTTCGCTTTTTGGTCCTTATAACTAAATTTTATTCTGGTACCAGTACAAACGTCGTAAGCCACCTTGTACTGGCTCACACGCATGCGCACTGGAGGTTCTTTTGTCCGAAAAACCCGACGGCGACAAACATTCAGCGGCGACGCGATCGGACGAGGTGGCGGTCGCCGGGTTCGCTGCCCTTCTTATTTTTGTTGTTTGGTAGAAAAATAAGAAAAAAATCCATTGAAAAATTGTGTTTTGTTAGTGCAGCGAGACGCCAGAGATGCCCTCGGACGTGGAGGAAACGGAGTACAGAGGTAAGTTTGTAGATTTTTTAAAGTTTGATGGAGCTTTGTTTTGAATGGGCCGGCGTGAGGTCGCGTTGCTCAGGAAAATAGACCTTATTACTGTTATTGGTCGACCAAAGAGGCATTTTATTTGATTGTTCGCGTCAGAAATACAATTAGATGTGTGTGGAAACAATGCATTATGTTTAGTGAAGGATTGTGAAAGAAAATCTGGTTAGCATTTTCTTGGGTGGACGCAATTACAAAAGAGGATCGGCTAGTCAGCGACAAGAGTGGAAGCATCATGCTAGGTCTCTTCCGTGTCGCTGACGAGCCGGTCCGTAAAAGGGGACCATGCTACGCATTTTAAGGGAAATGTCTGGCTAATTTATGCATTTCCCAACCAGGAGACGCGAATAGCATGTGATGGAGGCATGTTTAACTCGAAAAGGCTATGGTTTGTTGATGTTTGAAGCAACGTTTGTTGGGTACACATCTGGCACCCTCGAGTGTCGCTGACGCAGGCTGGCCGACCCTCTCGCCTCGGCCTTTGGCGCGCAATTCGAACCACGCCGAGAGAAGCCACCGGGCCCAGGACCCGTCGCGGGACTTGTGCTTGTAGCTTTGGCAGATGGTGCTTGTACTCGAACCTAAATCACAACAAACTTTTTGGTTTTATCATCATCATCATTGTTATAAACACAGGGTAAAAAGCAATGGTTACTTAAGAATATAAAAATCCCTGTAATCATATTTGATTTCCTACCTCCATGTGAAACATTGTGATCTTTGATGAATGACTATCTTGAATCTAAAGTAATAGTGACATATTGTCAAATCATAAAGGCCTCTCATGTTTGTTGGTACATATGTTCTAGCAAATATAGTCCTTAGATTGGTTTCTGTGAAGGTTTGTTACCCTTTGCAAGAGCACAGGCAGGCTACAGGAGGTTATTGACATGCACTATTGTAGAATTTTTGTTTTTATGAACAAGATGATCATACAAAGAATGGCAAGGATGATTTTTTACAGTTACCACACCCCTTTTAGATAGTCTATTACTCAAGCATACATCCATCCATCCATACACACACAACATACATACATCCATCCATACACACACAACATACATACATCCATACACACACAACATACATACATACATCCATCCATACACACACAACATACATACATCCATCCATACACACACAACATACATACATCCATCCATACACACACAACATACATACATACATCCATACACACACAACATACATCCATCCATACACACACAACATACATACATACATCCATCCACACACAACATACATACATACATCCATCCACACACAACATACATACATACATCCATCCACACACAACATCCATCCATCCATCCATCCACACACAACATACATCCATCCATCCATCCACACACAACATACATACATACATCCATCCACACACAACATACATATATACATCCATCCACAACAACATACATTCATACATCCATCCACACACAACATACATACATACATCCATCCACACACAACATACATACATCCATCCATCCACACACAACATACATACATCCATCCATCCACACCAACATACATACATCCATACATCCATCCACACACAACATACATATATACATCCATCCACACACAACATACATTCATACATCCATCCACACACAACATACATACATACATACATCCACACACAACATACATACATACATCCATCCACACACAACATACATACATACATCCATCCATCCACACACATCCATCCATCCATCCACACACACATCCATCCATCCACACACATCCATCCATCCACACACACACACATCCATCCATCCCACACACATCCATCCATCCACACAACATCCATCCATCCATCCATCCATCCACACACACACATCCATCCATCCACACACACACATCCATCCATCCACACACACACATCCATCCATCCACACACACACATCCATCCATCACACACACATCCATCCATCCATCACACACACATCCATCCACACACACACATCCATCCATCCACACACACACATCCATCCATCCATCCACACACACACACACATCCATCTCCACACACACACACACATCCATCCATCCACACACACACACACACATCCATCCATCCACACACACACACACATCCATCCATCCACACACACACATCCATCCATCCACACACACACATCCATCCATCCACACATACACATCCATCCATCCACACATACACATCCATCCATCCACACACACATCCATCCATCCACACACACACATCCATCCATCCACACACACACATCCATCCATCCACACACACACACATCCATCCATCCACACACACATCCATCCATCCACACACACACACACACATCCATCCATCCACACACACACACACATCCATCCATCCACACACACAACACATCCATCCATCCACACACACACACATCCATCCATCCACACACACACAACACACATCCATCCATACACACACATCCTCCATCCATCCATCCACACACACACACACACACACACACACACACACACACACACACACACACACACATATCCATCACACACACACACACACACACATCCATCCACACACACACACACCCACACACACATCCATCACACACACACACATCCATCATCACACACACACATCATCCACACACACATCCATCCATCCACACACACACATCCATCCACACACACACACAACACATCCATCCACACACACACACACACATCCACACACACACACACACATCATCCATCCACACACACACCATCCACACACACATCCATCCACACACACACACATCCATCCATCCACACACACAACACACATCCATCCACACACACACACATCATCCACACACACACACACATCCATCCACACACACACACACATCCATCCACACACACACATCCATCCACACACACACATCCATCCACACACACATACATCCATCCATCCACACATACATCCATCCACCACACACACATCCATCCATCCACACACACACACAACATACATCCATCCACACACATACAATCCATGCATGCTAAATACAATCGACCCACACACTTGTATACATACACACTATAGTTATATACATCCACACACTTAAATGCATCCACACACACTTAAATGCATCCACGCACACTTAAATGCATCCACACACACTTAAATGCATCCACACACACTTAAATGCATCACACACACTTAAATGCATTCCAGACACACTTATATGCATCCATACATACATCAGCGCACATAAACACACCACTTACACACACATGCACACAAGGTCATACATATACACACATTCATGCATACATACATATACATATGCATACATACATATACACATGCATACATACATATACACATGCATACATACATATACACATGCATACATACATATACACATGCATACATACATATACACATGCATACATACATATACACATGCATACATACATATACACATGCATACATACATATACATATGCATACATACATATAACATGCATACTACATATACTCATGCATACATACATATACACATGCATACATACATATACACATGCATACAACATATACACATGCATACATACATATACACATGCATATATACATATACACATGCATACATACATATACACATGCATACATACATATACATGCATACATAATAAACATGCATACATACGTATGCGCATGCATACATACATATATACATGCATACATACATATACGCATGCATGCATGCATACATACATATACGCATGCATGCATGCATACATATACGCATGCATGCATACATATACGCATGCATACATACATATACGCATATATACATACATATGCACACATGCACGCACACATACATACACATATACATATATACACACATTCACTTGCACACACACACATACACACACACATTTTGATAGGTAGATTTAAATAGGGTATAGGTTGAAGACACTGACATGCATAGAGAAGAGGAAAATGGACACTGCCATGTTATAGAGTGGGATAGAACATAGTGTAAGCTGCAGCGGCTTCATATTTACCGCTAAATGACGGAAAATATAATGCGTGTTCGCTGCATAAATTCGAAGTCGATCAGCTTTTTACTTTGCTAAGAAAAGAACAGTGACCTCTTAACTCATTACTGTGATGCCCTAAGTAGCACCAGTGTTACTACGCACATGTTGAAGCAATATTTGGCTAATTATCCGTGTTTACATTTACACATTTATGCTCTGAAAGTCTTTTATTAATATTTTTATACTTCATTTATGCGTTTTAAGATTGGTTAGTAGCCTTATTTAGAATCCTGCTCATCGTGCATTTCACACTTCCTTTTGCAGTATTTGTTACAGAGAGCGGAGCACCATCCTAGAGACTGCAGGGAATCCAATGATTTCATCGATTCTTGGTGTTGTTTCTTGTACAAATTAATCATTCAGGAGATCGAGTGCCATTTCTCCATCGATGATCTTATTTCTTAGTCCCGTTAGCATGGGAGGGTTTGAATATATCAGAGAAAGTACTGGGTAAAACAGGTTTAAATAAGAAGAAAAATTATTTTTAAAATATGTTTAAAACTAGCTCAAAAACTGCTTAAAATAGGTCATTTAAACTTAAGCAAAACTCTATGGGAATTCACACATTTCAACCCCCCCAAAAAAAGTATTGACCAATAAGCCAGCTCATATATCAATTTTAGTTGCCATGACCTGGTGTGCCCTTTGGGCACTACCCAAGGGGAGGGTTGATGGGGGGCTCTGCCCCCAACACCCCCCAGGATACATTCTCTTCACCTTGGTGTGTATGGCAAGATAGAGCTGCATTCACACTGTAAAATGATAAACAAATACCTTATATCTGGAACGTCAAACTTTCGTTCGTTTCCTTCTACTGTCTGGATTGCTTTTGATTTTAATCACTTTTTTCGGAATTTGGAGCTCGTGATGGGCCAGATATTAAACTGGGATTGTTACTGAACTCTATTTTATCTTTATTGCTATATAGTCTTCAAAATAACCCAAATCAACACATGGCTGGAAACACAACATTTCTTACTGGCATTCCACCTTGAAATGAGCTGACTGGTGAAAGGGGTACAAGTTAAAAAGCGGAAGAAATAGAGTGGGATAGAACATAGTTTAAGCTGCAGTGGTCTTATAGTCACCACTAAATGACGGAAAATATAGTGTGTGGGCACCACTCAATTCTAAGTCCAGCTACTTCTTTATCTTGCCAGGAATAACAAAACACTGAAACACAGAACTCATTACTGCAATGTCCGAACTAGTTTGTGTTACTACGTGCTTGTCAAAACTGTTTGGCTAATTATCAGTGTGTGCTGTTATACATTTATGCTTTTAAAGTCTTTTATTAATTTTGCTATACTTCATTTGCATATTTTAAGATAATTTCCCCCCCCCCCCCTTCAAAATCTTGCATATAGTGTAGCTGGATCGCAGTAATTTGGGTGTCTATTGGCCTACATTGACCTTTTTTAAGATTTCTCAAATCTAAAAAAAATAAAATAAAAAATAAATGAATAAATAAATCTGATTCAGTATCTGAATAGAACAATATTTCTACTATAAAATGTGGAAGCCAATATTTAAGTTATTATTTGTGTGTGTGTGTGTGTGTGAATATTTTATGAGGCAACTATTTCAACACCCTAAAAAGGGAAAGTGGGGATACTGAAAATATCACTTTTATAAGATGCACATGAAGATATTGCAAATCCTTATTGCAGCATGTAATAGATCAACGATTCAGCTAAAAAATGAGCCATAATATGTTAAAATCAGACTGAAAATGCGTGTGCTATGCGTGAAAATGTGAAGGACTCGAACACTTTTTTATTATTATTATTATTATATTATTATTTTTACATATGAAATCATGTTCGAAATAATTGAGTATGATATAATTATCTATTATTTACCTATTATTGTTGCTGTAATGGGGTTTTACAGGGTACAATACTGGTCAAAAAATTATCGTTCTCCAGTTGGATGGGTATCACACACTTCCTGTTCTCAGCCCGGCTGGGCAACATTGGCCATGCCTCAGGAGTCATTTCACCCGAGGATCTGAGGTGTTTAACTCTACCGGGCAACATAGCCAATTTTCACACTCGGACTCCCATGAAATGACAACATACAAGTACAGGGCAGGGTAAAAATATATAGATAATTTCTGTGTATCCCAGGACCTTTCATTTTATTACATTGTTACTTCCATTTGTTGTGTTGTTTTGTTGTGTTTCTGATATTTCAATAAGTCATGAAAACATTTTTATGAGATTTTTACCAATGGTATGTTTTAACCTAACTTCGACACCGAGTACACTTTGGTGATGATGTGGACCATGTGGAAAAAAAATTATTTTGGATGACTTTGAAAAGGGCCACTACCACCTAAAAAAAAAAAAAAAAAAAAAAAAAAAAAAAAAAAAAAAAAAAAAAAAAACAGCGGTCAGGCCTTGAAATGCATTTAACCCAATTTTGTCAAGACGGCCGAAAAACGCTGAAAAAAGACAAACAGTCTCGTGAACAATTAATGTCAATGAATCTAGAGGAGAATGTCTGCAAATAGTTAATTGTACCACCAGTCTTTCATTCATTAACTATGAATATTTGGTAGACTATCAATAATCACAATATAGTTTTAAAAAGCTAATTACTTATTGTACACTTCTTTTGACAGAAGAAATAAACTGAAAACTTGGATTTAGCGTTCAAAGAAATTTTGCATTGTGGAATATAAGGAACGACGAGTTTTTGCCCAGAAAAACATCATTGTCAAAAGAAATTATTTATCTGAACTGTAATTGATCCTATACTTGAGTATTCAACTTGTTTCATAGTTAACACTTAGTTGTAAATATTTTAGGTGATTTAGTACTGCACACTAGTGTCAGATATATCTTGACTCTATATGGTGTCACTGAAAATTATCTAAATTGTAACAAGCCCTTAAAAAGTATACTCTTTTATTACGTTTTGCCCTATGAATGATATTGTTGTTGCAGAGGAGGAGGAGGAGCAAGGGGAAGGGGAGGAAGAAGAACAAGATCAAGGTGATTCAAATGAAGAAGAACAAGATGAAGAGTGGGGTGGAGGAAAGCGGAAACGAAAGAAAAGTAAAAAGAGAAAATCGTCACGTGGTGAGCGAGGGCGGAAAAAACGAAAGAAGAAAGATGAGAGTGAGAGTGTAAGTATTGCCGTATGATTTCATATTCTGGGTTCACAGAATTTTAAAACATGATTAGATGAAATTACCGGGTTGGAGTTTTACGTATTTGAAGAAATTTCCAAGGCAAATATTGAAGATTGTGTTACAGACATATACTCTATCGTAGAATAATAATTGGACCCAATTTACCTGATTACTTTAGTTAGTTCAGTGATGCAATAATACATTGAGGTATTAACCAATTTTTATTTAGTTAGCATATCTAATGAAACTTACCAAAGACACTTTATGATTATTCACAAATATAAATAGGAAGGTGAATATGAAGAAGAGGGTGGTCGTGTTGACTCAGACAATCAAGAAGAGACCCCGAAAGGAAGGGGGCGTGGAAAGGGACGTGGGAGACCTCCTGCAACTCCCACAGCAACAGTACCAGAATCAAGTGAGTAATACAAGAACTACTTTTTATCATCATTACAACTTGATGCCTTGAAAAGTTATTACATTTGACACCACATAAAGGATAGATTTAACGTGGTAGAGGATGAGTTAATCTTGTCAGATAATTTCACAGGTGGAGGAGATCAGATGCCAACTGTTGCTGAGGTGTGTGAAAGCTTTGGTCTGAATGATGTCGAATTGGAGTACACTGATTCAGACTTTCAGAATTGACAACATACAAGTTGTTCCAGCAACATGTGCGTCCACTTCTGGCTAAGGAAAATCCAAGGGTAAGGTATTTTCTGTTTGTGTTGCTATATTTTTTATCAACCTTGTGGAGACACTCATTTAGTGTTGCATTCCTTTGAATTAATTTTGTAATAGGTAATAGAATTATTTTTAAAAGTATTAAACCATTTTTGTAATGAAAAGGGGGTTGGGTATTCATAAAAGAAATTTAAAGATACTCTTTATGATAGAAATCTTCTCTGTCCACGTATCTAAAAGGTACCAGTGTCAAAGTTGATGATGTTGGTAGCTGCAAAGTGGCGTGAATTCACGGCTCGCAATCAGCAGCAGGAAGAGGAGGAGGAAGATGAAATTGTAGAAGAGGAGGAAGAAGAGGAACCAGAACCAGCACCGGTACAAGTAAGATATTTTGTTGTAGATTAGAGCATGGCATATGCATATGGAAAGTGAAAATCTTTTAACATTTTTATTTGTTTATTAGTTTACTAGAACTGATGAGATGTTAGAGACTTCATATGTAAGGGGGGGGGTTACTTATGGTTAAGGTTATGTATCAAAAAGAAACCCATTCTTATTATCATTGCTTATGTCAACAGATAACACCCAAGGGTCGAGGACGCCCTAGAAAAGCCAAGGTAGATGAAGAAGTTGAGGAAGATTTTGATGATGATAGTGAGGGCGTGGGTAAGAAGAAACGTGGCCGAAAACGCACTGCTACAGCTGAAGGAAAAAACAAAAAGGGTGGAAAAGTTCCAACTTTGAAGATTAAGTTAGGGAAGAGGAAGAAGGACACCTCGGTGAGTCTGGTGAGATGGTCTATTTTGGTTAATAATTGTAGTTTTGAAGAAACTCTTGTGCCAGGATCTCTCGACTTGATTTTTCAAGTTTTAGTTGTCTTGTAAAAAAGCAAAGTGATATCAACCTAAATGTCCTGCTAGCACTGGTTTTGAGGATATTTTGGATGATTCTTGCGTATTTCTTCTTAATCTGTTTACATTTTGGTATTGGGTTCAGTTGATGGATACAGTAGATTATTGGACACTAGACACAAGTGTATCTTCTTTTCTATGTTATTTAGATTTAAGTTTGCATGTTCCATTTGAAATATTTTAACAAAATCCCAGATCTTTGACACAAGGTTCTTGATGAAAAATAGATTCATAGTGTCTTTTGAATTTGATATTCCTAGGAAGGTGAAACTCTCCCTCCTCGTAAGTTTAATGCCTTATGTAGAGAGAGAATCTAGAATCCTCTCCATTCCTGTCTTCTGATCGTATATGCTAAAACAAGTTTTATTTTTTCTGAGATACTTTGTCCTATGAAAAATGGAGATTTACCTTATTAATAGTACTAAGAGAATTAGTTCTATTTATTTCTAATTGGCAATTCTAGTTTTGATCCCAGAAATTTGTCGTCTTGCAATCTCACAGATCTCAGTTATATGTTGCAGAATCGTGACATTACTTCTCCTCATCTGCTTGACCAAGCTAAGCTCCAAAGCTGTTGATAAATTTCATATGTTTATCAAAGTATTATAGAATATCCTTCTGGCAAAATTCTTTTCTAGTGATGATCTAAATTGAAATTGACAGTTATTTCTGTTTTTTTCATTCCTAATTTAGATGATACTAACCATTCTTAATATTTATATTCAGGCACTATATGTGCTTCCCATTATTCCCAAGTTAAATCTATGTAATGCTCTCTCAGTCCAATTCATTTTGCTTTAAAACTTCCCTGTCCTTTGGCACCCACCTCATCGCAGGGCCACACCAAAGGACTGAACAAAAACAATGAGCCGGTCCTGCAGGAGTCCCAGAAAGTATGTTACAAAATCTCAAGTACTTGGCATGTAAGGTTTATATGATAAGGCCTCCTCCCTTTTGCACCTACACCTCACAAAAAGGGTTTATATCCCTCTTTATCATGAAACTTTATTGACTGCCAGGCAGCGTGCACCCTCTTTATAGATTGTGGGCTGTGAGATTGCCTACTTTCGATTAAAAAAAAAAAAAATACACACAACTACAAAAAAAAAGAAATTAAAAAAAAAAAAAAAAAAAAAAAAAAAAAAGAACAGAAGAAGAAAAAAAATCAGCCTCATTTATATCACCTAGTTGTGTAGTATCATTTCCTTGTTTTCTTAGCTGCAAACTATGAACTAGGCCTAATCATAGTGTAAACCTCATGTTCTGGCACAGTTACTGATAATATTTCTTTTCTTTTTTTTTTTAACTCTTGGGATGAATAGGAGGATGAGTCAAGCCAAGACAGTGATGCAGAGTTTGAGCAAATGTTAGCTGAGGCAGAGGACATGAATAAGGCTGAAGATGAGGCAGAACAGCAAAATGCGCCCAAAAAGAAAGCCAAAACCAAGATTGGCAACAAAAATAAGCGTAAAAGCGTATGAAGGCAAAGGATGAGGATGGATATGAAACAGATCATCAAGTGAGTGTGTTTGTTTATTTTTACTATTAGAAGATGCATGAATAAGAATGACTATAGCTTTTGTAAGAATGTTCTGTGGAATGCTCTTTAGTTGTCACCTTGTACGTAATATGCAGTTCTTTAGTTAAGGTATAAGGAAACTGGAGTCTGGACATTGATACTGACTCGTTTCTTTCAACTTAATCAGTCTCCCCCAAATCAGGATTACTGCGAGGTATGTCAGCAGGGTGGTGAGATCATCCTTTGTGACACTTGTCCTAAGGCTTACCATCTGGTGTGTCTTGAACCAGAATTGGAAGAGGCTCCTGAGGGCAAGTGGTCATGCCCCACTTGTGAGTCAGAGGGAGTCAAGGAAGAAGATGAACATATGGAGTACTGTAAAGTTTGTAAGGTTAGTAATCTTTCTCTTGCCACTCCTCATGCCTCTTCCCCCCACCCACCCACCCTTATACTTCTTTCCTCTCTCCCCCCTATACTTCTTTCCTCTCTCCCCCCCTTATACTTCTTTCCTCTCTCCCCCCTTATACTTCTTTCCTTTCCCCCCCCCATATACTTCTTTTCTTTCCTCTCCCCCCCTTATACTTCTTTCCATTCCTCCCCCCCCTTATACTTCTTTCCATTCCTCCCCCCCCTTATACTTCTCCTTTCCTTTCCTCAACCCCTTGCCCCTTTTACTTCTCCTTTCCTTTCTCAACCCCTTGCCCTTTTACTTCTCCTTTCCTTTCCTCAACCCCTTGCCCCTTTTACTTCTCCTTTCCTTTCCTCAACCCTTGCCCTTTTACTTCTCCTTTCCTTTCCTCAACCCCTTGCCCCTTTTACTTCTCCTTTCCTTTCCTCAACCCCTTGCCCCTTTTACTTCTCCTTTCCTTTCCTCAACCCCTTGCCCCTTTTACTTCTCCTTTCCTTTCCTCAATCCCTTGCCCCTTTTACTTCTCCTTTCCTTTCCTCAACCCTTGCCCCTTTTACTTCTCCTTTCCTTTCCTCAACCCCTTGCCCTTTTACTTCTCCTTTCCTTTCCTCTCCCTCCTTTCACTTCTCCTTTCCTTTACTCTCCCTCATTTGACTTCTCATTTCCTTTCCTCTCCCCCCCCTTACACTTCTCTTTCCTTCCTCAACCCTTCCCCCTTTTACTTCTCCTTTCCTTTCCTCTCCCCTCCTATCACTTCTCCTTTCCTTTACTCTCCCTCATTTGACTTCTCATTTCCTTTCCTCTCCTCCTCCCCCCACCCATTTACTTTTTTTCTTTCCTCTCCCTCATTTGACTTCTCCTTTCCTTTCCTCCCCCCCCCCCCCATACCCATTTACTTCTTTTCTTTCCTCTCCCCTCGTTTGACTTCTCCTTTCTCCCCCCCCCCCCCCCCATTTACTTCTTTTCTTTCCTCTCCCTCCCACCCCCATTTACTTCTTTTCTTTCCTCTCCCTCCCCCCCCCCTTTATTCCATTTCCTCCCCCCCCTTATACTTCTTTCCTTTCCTCTCCCACCCACCCCCCTTTTACTTCTCCTTTCCTTTCCTCTCCCCTGCTTTCACTTCTCCTTTCCTCGTCTCTCCCCTGCTTTCACTTCTCCTTTCCTCGTCTCTCCCTCCTTTCACTTCTCCTTTCCTCGTCTCTCCCTCCTTTCACTTCTCCTTTCCTCGTCTCTCCCTCCTTTCACTTCTCCTTTCCTTTCCTCTCCCCTCCTTTCACTTCCCCTTTCCTTTCCTCTCTCCTCCTTCCACTTCTCTTTTTTCTTTTCCTCTCTCTCCTTCCACTTCTCTTTTCCTTTCCTCTCCCTCCTTTCACTTCTCCTTTCCTCGTCTCTCTCCTCCTTTCACTTCTCCTTTCCTCACCTCTCCACTCCTTTCACTTCTCCTTTCCTCACCTCTCCCTCCTTTCACCTTTCCTTTCCTTGCCTCTCCTCCTTTCACTTCTCCTTTCCTTTCCTCTCCCCTCCTTTCACTTCTCCTTTCCTTTCCTCTCTCCTCCTTCCACTTCTCCTTTCCTTTCCTCTCTCCTCCTTCCACTTCTCTTTTCCTTTCCTCTCCCCTCCTTTCACTTCTCCTTTCCTCGTCTCTCTCCTCCTTTCACTTCTCCTTTCCTCGTCTCTCCCCTCCTTTCACTTCTCCTTTCCTCGCTTCTCCTCTCTTCTCCTCTCTCATATCCTATCATATTCAGCGCACTCTCACTCATACTCACTCATACTCACTCACACTCACTCACTCACTCACTCACTCACTCACTCACTACTCACTCACTTCACTCACTCCACTCACTCACTCACTCACTCACTCTCTCTCTCTCTCTCTCTCTCCTCTCTCTCTCTCTCTCTCTCTCTCTCTCTCTCTCTCTCTCTCTCTCTCTCTCTCTCTCTCTCTCTCTCTCTCTCTCTCTCTTTCTTATTCTCTCTCTCTCTCTTATTCTCTCTCTCTCTTATTCTCTCTCTCTCTCTTATTCTCTCTCTCTCTTTATTCTCTCTCTCTCTCTTATTCTCTCTCTCTCTCTTATTCTCTCTCTCTCTCTTATTCTCTCTCTCTCTCTTATTCTCTCTCTCTCTCTTATTCTCTCTCTCTCTTATTCTCTCTCTCTCTCTTATTCTCTCTCTCTCTTATTCTCTCTCTCTCTCTTATTCTCTCTCTCTCTCTTATTCTCTCTCTCTCTTATTCTCTCTCTCTCTCATTCTCTCTCTCTCTCTTATTCTCTCTCTCTCTCTTATTCTCTCTCTCTCTCTTATTCTCTCTCTCTCTTATTCTCTCTCTCTTATTCTCTCTCTCTTATTCTCTCTCTCTCTCTTATTCTCTCTCTCTCTCTCTATTCTCTCTCTCTCTCTCTCTATTCTCTCTCTCTCTCTCTCTCTCTCTCTCTCTCTCTCTCTCTCTCTCTCTCTCTCTCTCTCTCTCTCTCTCTCTCTCTCTCTCTCTCTCTCTCTCTCTCTTTATGGAAAATGTATAAGAATCATGAATGATGGGACTTTATTATCATCATCATTATTAACTAAACATTTTTTCTAGGATGGTGGTGAACTTCTTTGCTGTGATTCATGTGTGAATGCCTACCATACAATTTGTTGTCACCACCTTTGTTTGAAGTACCTGAAGGAGAATGGACCTGTCAGCGCTGTGCTTGTGAACCTTTGCCAGGAAAAGTCCAGAAGATCCTATTCTGGAGGTAAGTCCTACTTAGCTTTCATCTATCTGTAGTATAGTATTAGAATTTTATTTTATATATTTATTTTTTATTTTTTTTATTTTTTAATGTTTATTATTGTTTTTTCTCTCACTTTCTCTTAATGATTTACAGTCCACATAGATATATTTTTTCTACTGTGATGCAGTGTCTGAATCTTTGCTTTTGTGATTGCAGATATGTTGACCCCAAAGCCACCAGAGAATTGGAAGGAGATTGTTGGAGACAAATGGGAAAAATATCAGTTCAAACAGCTGCGAGAGTTTTTGGTGAAGTGGGTTGATATGTCATACTGGCACTGCTCTTGGATTTCTGAACTCATGTTGGATGTACATCATCCTCAGGTAAACCTTTTATCATCCACAGTTTTTATGGTCATTTCAGCTTCTGAATTAAAAATAGGCTTGTATATTGTTGTTGTTGTTCTGCTTTGTTTTTTATATAAGCTTATTGTAGGACTTGTCAGTTTATTAAATCTGTAAAAGTGTTTAAGCAATGATATTTTTCCTTCCTTTTAAGATGTCGCTCATACTCAAAAAAGTTTGATCCAGATGAGCCACCTGTACCTGGTATGGATGACGACGATGAAGTAGGGTCACAAAGACGTGGCAAAAGCATTGATCCAACTCCTTGGAAGAAAGGTAGAAATACAAATATTTTCATGATATTATTGTGTTGTGTATATATAGATAAAAGACTGCTTTCAATTGGGTGGGTGCATTTCAATTTGAGTTAAAATTTAATTTCTCAACAGATATTACAAAATATGGAATCAAGTCCACCTGGTTGAAATCCATCGTGTGTTGAACCATCGTTCTTTGCGGATGGAACCATACAGTATCTTGTGAAATGGCGAGACTTACCCTATGACCAAGCTACATGGAAGATGAGGATGAAGAGATTATTGGCTTAAAAACTGCAATTGAGTTTTATCATGATCTGAGAGCAGCATGTAATGCTGATGCTGGTTAGTGTTCTCAAATGATCCATCACTTTTGTGAATTGTCATTTTTACATTTCTTTTTGCATATTTTAACTAATGCTTAATATGATCAGTATTTTCACTGTAATTCTTGTTGTATTTACAGTTGGTAAGAGTAAGAAAGGAAAGAAGAAAGGCAAGGCAAGGGCACGAGAATTGGGAGAAGAAGATCGTGAGCCTTCTTCACCCCGGCGATACACTCCTCCACCTGATAAACCAGTAACGAACCTCAGTAAGAAGTGGGAGAAGCAGCCAGACTACCTGGATATGACTGGGCTCTCACTTCACGAGTATCAGCTTGAGGGTGTTAATTGGTTACGGTAAGGATAGAATACTTTTGAGAGATTCACTGAAGACCTAATGCCATTAAACAGTTCACAAATTATTGTAATTAAGTAGTTAGTTTTTATTCATTGTTTTTATCAATATTGATATATATTGCTATTATTTTAACTATTTTTATTTTTATGATTGCCTTAATATCATTTCTGCTTTTATTGGTTATGTTTTTGCTTTATGCTTTTGCACATCTTTAACATCCAAAATATCAAAATATAAAATCTTGTTATCCACCTGTCTTAGAGCCAAAAACTTGTAACAGTTATATGATATATTTTATATGCTAAGTATTGTCTCTTTTTACAGATATTCTTGGGGTCAGGGAACAGACACCATCTTGGCTGATGAGATGGGTCTTGGAAAGACAATTCAGACCATTGCATTTTTGTATTCACTCTACAAAGAAGGACACTCTAAAGGTCCCTTCCTTGTAGCTGTCCCACTCTCCACCATCATTAATTGGGAAAGAGAGTTTGAGATGTGGGCCCCAGACTTCTATGTTGTTACATATGTAGGTGACAGAGAATCACGATCTATGATTCGTGAGCATGAATTGTCATTTGAGGAAGGAGCAGTGCGAAGTGCATCAAAAGCCACACGTATCCGTACAACAAATGTAAAATTCAATGTACTTCTAACCTCCTATGAGATGATATCTATGGATCAAGCTTGCCTAGGATCATTAGAGTGGGCATGCTTGGTTGTAGATGAAGCTCACAGATTGAAGAGTAACCAGTCTAAGGTAATATTGATCTCTATGGACACATGTAGTGAATATGACTGCTATACTTTGTGTTTTTGTGTTTTCGTGTTCTGAAATTTGTAAGTTGGATTAATGCCCCTTTATTTGGACAGTTCTTCCGTGTGCTGAACCAGTACAACATCGTTTATCGTCTGCTTTTAACTGGAACCCCACTTCAAAACAACCTGGAGAACTTTTCCATTTACTCAACTTCTTGTGTCCTGAAAAATTCTCTGATCTATCATCCTTCCAAATGAATTTGAAGATATTGCAAAAGAAGATCAGATTAAAAAACTGCACGATTTGCTTGGACCTCACATGTTGAGAAGATTGAAGACTGATGTACTCAAGGTAAATTAATGATTCTCTTTCTTTCACAGTCTTTGATACTTGCTTTATAGTTTGATGAGCTATGTGGAAATCAGATTATAATAATTTGATATTTTGTTGTTCTTTTGCTAGAACATGCCAACCAAGTCAGAGTTCATCATTCGTGTGGAGTTATCACCACTGCAGAAGAAATACTACAAATACATTCTTACCCGTAATTTTGAAGCCCTTAACTCAAGAGGAGGAGGCCAACAGGTAAGTTTCATTTACAAAGCTTGGTTGTAGATAGATATATGAAAGGATGTTACTCATGGGAATACTCTTTTATAATCATTGTAATTGGGCAATTATTTCTCATCACATTTTTCTTTTCCAGGTTTCTTTGCTCAACATTGTCATGGATCTGAAGAAGTGTTGCAACCATCCATACCTCTTCCCAGCAGCAGCAGAGGAGGCCCCTAAGCTGCCAAATGGAATGTATGTAAGCAGAGACCTTGTGAAGGCCAGTGGCAAGTTCATTCTCCTGGAGAGTATGTTGGAGAAGCTCAAACGTGATGGCCATCGGTGAGTTTCACAGTGAAGGTTGCAGTTATTTGACATGTTGAGAAAAACAGTTTTGAAATTATCTTTTAATTTTTTTATGGAAGTCAGGGAAGATCAAAATTTCCCCTTAACTTCTTAATCAACCTCAAACCTCATTAATGTTGAGTTCTAAATGTGTCTCTCCTTTTTATTTTTCAGTGTGTTGATTTTCTCCCAGATGACAAGGATGTTAATGTTTTGGAAGACTTCTGTGAGGGCATGGGTTACAAATATGAAAGAATTGATGGTGGCATCACTGGTCAAGCTCGTCAAGAAGCCATTGATAGGTCAGACCACTACAGATAAACTAAGAATTATGGTATAATGTGTGATAGCAACTGTTGAGACAGAGTCATTATATGGTTTATTTACAATGTTTTCATCTCCCATACAGATTCAATGCTCCAGGTGCCCAGCAGTTTATTTTCTTATTGTCTACTCGTGCTGGTGGTTTGGTATCAACTTGGCCACTGCAGATACTGTCATCATCTATGATTCTGATTGGAATCCACATAACGATATTCAAGCTTTCTCCAGAGCTCATCGTATTGGTCAGGCAAATAAGGTAAATTAAATGTAATAATAGTCTTAGTGTTACGGAATCCTTTGAAGTGTAGAATAAATATAGATCTTTGTCATGATTTATAGTTAAAAGAATTATTGACATTGAAATATTTACAGTATAGATCAGATTTTAATACCAGTGCATCATTTCAGTTTTATACCTAATTATACTGTATATATATGAATTATTCCAACAAATAAGTCTGGCCTTTATTCTTACAGGTGATGATTTACCGGTTTGTGACTCGTAACTCTGTTGAAGAAAGAGTCACACAGGTTGCTAAGAGAAAGATGATGTTGACTCACTTGGTTGTCCGTCCTGGAATGGGATCAAAAGCCACAAACTTCTCCAAACAAGAATTGGATGATATCTTGAGGTAAGCACATTTTTTGTCTTTTCTTTTGTAAATTTTTTAAGCTTTGCCATGTAGGTATATTTTGTTCTGACCAATGTGTTTCTTTAAAGTAAATGTCTTTGTATTTAAAAGGAGTTATGTGCAAGTAGACTTTATTTCCCTTTATTTGGTAAAAAGACATATGAATATTCTTTTGTAACTGTATACTTTCACAGGTTTGGTACAGAAGAACTTTTCAAAGAAGAGGAAGGCAAAGAGGATGAAGCTATCCATTATGATAACCAGGCTATTGAGGAACTCCTTGACCGTACAAAGGAGGGTATTGAACAGAAGGAGAACTGGGCTAATGAGTATCTCAGCTCTTTCAAGGTTGCTTCATATGTTACCAAAGAAGGGGAAGAGGTGAGTAGTTTTAGTTACAGTTTCAATGAAAATTATTCAGGTGAAAAGCTTTTTTCTACCCATTATGAAAAGTGCATATATAATAATGATTTGTGTTATTTCTACAGGAGGAAATGGAAGATGTTGAGGTTTTGAAGCAAGAAGCAGATAATACAGATTCCCTTTACTGGGAACGACTTTTGCGCCATCACTTCGAACAACAACAGGAAGATCTGGCAAGAACTCTTGGAAAGGGTAAACGAGTCAGGAAACAGGTTAGTACAGAGAATTTAGATGTAATCAACAATGTTTTCATTATCAGAATAAATATTTAGTAGCCATGTTTGTCTCATCTTTAACTAAGTCTAGCATTAACAATGAAGAAAATTGTATGATCTTTATTTGCAACTTTGTTTTCAAGGTGAACTACAACGATGCAGCAGATGGTAGAGAAGATCTTAGCTGGCAAGAACAGGGATCAGACTACAACTCTGACTTCTCCATGCCATCTGACAATGATAATGATGATGAATTTGATGAAAAGAATGAAAGTAAGTGTTTTATATTTCATAGACATTGAGCTACTCTAAGTACATGAATGAAAAGATGAGGAAGATTATTTGTCTCCTGTTAGTATTACACACATATGTTATTGTAATTGTAATTTTAAGATACTTTTAATCTAAAACTTGCCCTCAGCTGAAGGAGGCCGTAGATCACGCCGTCGTGGTGACAGAGGTGACCGTGATCGTCCATTGCCGCCACTTCTTGCCCGAGTTGGAGGAAATATTGAAGTAAGATATTGGAGATACACACTTTTGATAAATGTGTAAAAGGGTGTACATGAATTGAACAAATTTGTGTCTGTTTATGTGTGTTCAGTGAATCTATTTAAGTATTATTGTAAAAATATTGTAGTAATTGATGTTATTATTATTACTTTTATAATTATTAATCAAATGATGTCCATGAATCTTGGCCATACCAGTTAGTTTTGTGGTTTTGGTTGTAAAACGTGGACAAGATCAATTTTAGAGGCATAGGAGTATTGGCTAAGTAAGGCCAAGACATAAAGGCCCTTTAAAACAGTTATATTATTCTATATAAAATTGATAGAAACTAGTATTTGTAATTAGATACTTAGCTTTACTTTTTGTATACAATAACAATTGTTTAATGTGCGATTATATTGACAGGTTCTGGGATTCAATGCCAGACAACGCAAGGCTTTCCTCAATGCAGTTATGCGTTATGGAATGCCTCCTCAAGAAGCTTTCAACTCTCAATGGTAGGTCTATAGGCAGTTAAACACTTTAGTATTAGTTTGATTCCTTTTGTTAAACTTTTGAATATTTTGAATATATCTACCCCCCCTTCTTGCAGGCTCGTTCATGACAGGTGGTCAAATGTGAGGCCAGTGAATGTCTTGCTACCTAGATTTGAATGCACCCTGTTTATGCAGTTATTCTAAGTTGTGGTGATTGTGGCCAACTGGTTGAAGACAGGCAATTAATTTTTCATATTGTTTGTTATTGCTCATATCAAAATACAAATATGGTTTCATTTTTAAAGGTTGGTACGAGACCTCCGAGGCAAGAGTGAGAAGTGCTTCAGAGCATACACATCTCTCTTCATGCGCCATTTGTGTGAGCCTGGTAATGACAATGCTGAAACATTTGCTGATGGAGTGCTCGTGAAGGATTAAGCAGACAACACGTTTCTCACAGAATTGGAGTGATGTCACTCATTCGCAAAAAGGTATCACACTATATAAGCCATGTTATTGTTATTCGTCTGTTAGATAAAATCTTTTTACATTTCATGAAAACAAAATACAGTAAGGCTTTCATTTGTCTTAAAGCAGTTTGCATATATTATCAGTCAAAGGTCTTTGTTAGTACTTGATACTCTTAACTTGGATGTGGTTGTCATCTAATTATACATTTATTATTAGATTTCAGAGTTTGAGACAATCAATGGCCATTACTCAATGCCAGAAGCTCTAAATAGGCCTGTTGAGCCAGCAGTAGTAGATGGTGGCAAGAGCAATGGTACTTCTGCTTCTGGTGAGTGATCTTATGTTTCATAATTGATACCTGATCCTTTTTGTCTTTATCTTTTTTCTTTTCTTTTTCTTCCCTGTTTCCTATTTTTGTAGTTGCATTTCTATAAACTTGTGTTTTCTCATATTGTAGGTTTGTTTGACAATACATAATTTTCTGTCCATCATAGGCACACCAGCAACAAGTGTAACTCCATCTCCTGCACCATCTGTGAAGGGAGAATCAGAAGACAAGGAAGAGGACAAAAAGGAAGAAGCTAAGAAAGAAGAAGACAAGAAGGCCGAAGATAAAGAAAAGAAGGATGAAAAGGAGACAGAAAAGGAAGAAGAAAAGAAGGAAGAGAAGGTAGAGAAGAAGGAGGAAGAGAAGACGAAGGAGAAAAGAAAAGGTAAATTTTGAATTGTAATCCTGTTTTAATTTTAACAAGTTTGTGATCAATGATTTCTCAGTGATCCATACCTTTTGCCCAAACATGTTGTAGCAGAGACCCCAAAATAATGAGGCATTTTTACCTCAACAGAAGGAGGAACCTGCTGAAACACCAGAAGTAAAGGCAGAGGAAGAAGAAAAGAAAGAAACAGAACAAACTGAGAAGACTGAGAAGCCTGAAGAGGAGAAGAAAGAGGAGCAGAGAAGATGGAAGTAGAAGAGACCAAGAAGGAAGAAGAGAAGAAAGAGGAAGTGAAAATGGAAACTGAAGAAAAAGAACAGAAGGAAGGAGAACAAAAGACTGAAGAAAAGGAAGAGGCAAGTGAAGCAAATCTTTAATTTGATGAAATACTGATTTTATTTAGATTTTCTTGTACTAACTTAACTTAGAACCACGTAGTTGTCTTACTTTTCTTCGCCATAATTACATATTTTATTTGCAGGCTGAGGTCAAGACTGAAAAGGTTGAAAAGACAGAGGATGATAAGGAGACTGAAAAGAAGGAAGAAGTCAAGAAAGAAGAGGAAGAGAAGGAGGAGGAGAAAGACAAAGAGAAAGAAAAGGAGAAGGAAGGAGATAAAGACAAAGAAAAGGACAAAGATAAGAAGGAGGAGGATGATAAGAAGGATTCCAAGAAGAAGGATGTGGATTCCGTGGCAAGAGAAAGTTCATGTTCAATATTGCTGACGGTGGATTCACTGAGCTGCACACACTGTGGCAAAATGAGGAGAAGGCAGCTGTTCCTGGCCGCGAGTATGAGATTTGGCACCGCAGGTAGGCTTTGAGTCCTGAATCAATGTACATTTTAAATTTTTGACTTGTATATCCAGTTGTCCAAAAAAAATTATATATGACAATATAGGTTAGTAATATTTTATTTTTGCAGGCATGATTATTGGCTGCTTGCTGGCATTGTTACCATGGGTATGGAAGGTGGCAAGACATCCAGAATGATGTCAGTTTGCCATCATCAATGAGCCATTCAAGATGGATGTGGGGCAAGGGTAATTTCTTGGAAATTAAAAACAAATTCCTTGCCAGAAGGTTCAAGGTAATATTTTATTAATGTATTTGTAATTTTTCTATTCTATTGTTTACTTTGTTGTAAATCATCCTTTATCAGGTTTAGTTTACTGTTGCCTATATATTTTTCATATTTGTTTCCTGAAATGCCATGTATTATTATTTCCATTTTCTTCTTGCTCCTTTTTTTCTCTTCTTTCCTTTTCTTCTCTTTTTGTCCTCTCCTTTCTGGTAGTGAATTCTCGTGCAGTCTTCTGTCGTAAGGAGAAATTTGGCAAAAAATCAGATTTTGATAATTTTCCTATTCTCTTTTGGGACCAAGCAGCTGTTAGAGCAAGCACTGGTCATTGAGGAACAGCTGCGTCGTGCAGCATTCCTTAACTTACAACAGGATCCCCATCATCCTGCTTGCACCTTGAATGCTCGTTTCGCTGAAGTGGAATGTCTGGCCGAATCACACCAGCACCTCAGCAAGGAGTCCCTGGCTGGAAATAAGCCAGCTAATGCAGTGCTAAATAAGGTTAGATTTCATTAAGCTTTGCTAAAAAAAAAAAAAAAAATTTACTACTGACATATTTCATTCAGTGCCTGTGAATATATATTACACTAATATTTTTAAATAGCTTATGATTTTTATTTGTCCATGAAATAGGTGCTGAACCAGCTTGAGGAGCTGCTGTCAGACATGAAATCTGATGTCACACGGTTACCTGCTTCCCTTGCCCGTATTCCCCCTGTGGCCCAGCGTCTCCAAATGTCTGAGCGTTCTATCCTATCTCGCCTGGCCTCAGGCGCGGGTAATGTGGACAAAAGCGCTCAAGGAGCAGGTGAGGGTTAGTGTTGCCCAGAAATTCCTCTTCCTATTGATGGTTCAGGTTGTCTGGTTTTGGTGAAGTGTGTCATCAGCTTCAGTAAGTTGGTATTTATTACCCTTCCGCAAGGAGAGCATTCAATGTTAGAATGGTATGGTCAGAAATTTCCATTGGAAAATCTTTTCATCCTGCTTTTCTTTTATCCTGTGTTTTATTTATTGTTAATGCTGGGAAAATATTTATTTAGCTTCTTTGGTACATAGCAAGTTTTTTGTAATTTTGAATAGTTGTATTGCAAATTTTTAAATTATCAGTAGAGAAAATTTATATAATTTAGTGAACTTTGTTTTGCACTATCCAACGGATTGCACAAAGCCTAGCGTTTTATTAGGTGTGCTGATTCCTTTTCATTTACTGATAAAAACTGTTTGTTATGCCACATTTATACCAACATTGCTGCAGTTTTAATGTTTTGCTTTTTTATTCATGATTTTGGTCATAAAATGTTTGCATAATTAACCCTCATGGTTTGTGGTGTATGATGTGTGATAGGTTTATTTTTTCAGTATTTACAGTATTATTTATTTTCATTATCCCTTACACTAATGATTTTGCAGTTCCAAGTTTAGATATGGTGGCCAAGATAACTGGATTATATTCTGCAGTCTTATTTTTAGATTAACACTCTTCAGAAGATTGAAATGTTTGGCAAGGCATGCATTTAGTGCAGTCATTACAGATTTGTCTTATAGGGAAGTTGTAAAATGAACAATCCAGCAGTGTTGGCAATTGCCTGTCAGAAGTAATTTTTAGTAAGGATTCTTTTCAAGAGATGTTTGTTGTATTGATTTTAATTATTTATTTGTTTGTTTCTTTGTCTAGTATTTATTGTTCCTCAATGTCAAAAATATTTTTTGTTTTTTCTCCAAAATGTCAGTTAGAATGCAGTGTTGTAAAGCTTAGCATCAGGAATGTTTGTTTTTTCCCAGTTCATTACTTCTATAATCAGTGAATTAAAGAATCCATTGTTAATATTTGGTTTTGTTTGCAGGTCAAATTTCTACCACATTCCCTGGTGGCTTCACTCCTACTGGTGCGCTGCCAACCCTGGGTAACGCCAACTTTGCTAACTTCCGACCCCAATATTCACTACCGGGAGCTGCTACAGGACCAGGTGCTGTGCAGGCTGCCTTCCCAGGTATCCCTCCCATGGCTGCCAACCCTGCCTCCAAGTAGACCCCTGCTGATGCTGCTGATGCTACTCCTGCTGCTACTGCTGCTCTGCGTGGCCCAGTGTGACACTAACCCAGCTCGGTGAGTGTGGCTGTCACTGGTGGTCAGGAGTAGCCACTGCTCCTCGAGGATGCCTAACCTATACATGGTGGAGGCTTGTTGTTGAGTTGAATATTGGCTTATCACATAACATTCATATGAAATGATGTATTTAAGATATATTTATGTAACTTCAAATTTTTGTAATCAGAGATAAAATCGCTAAAGTGTATTGACTTTGCTATACAAAGACCAGATATTAGAGGTATTTTGACCTCAAAACTGAAAAGAAGAAAAAAAAGTTTTCAAAATTGGCAAAGTTGGTTGGAAGACTCCTGACTGCCATCACAACTAAGCTGCCCGTAACCTCTGACTAAGGGAATGTGATTCATTTTATTTTTATTTACTTATTATTATTATTTTTTTTTTTCCATCACGTTTTTTTCCCATTTTCTTTTTGTTTCTTGTTTATTTTCCTTTTTGTTATTGTTTATTTTATTTTTATTTTAGTATGTAGCTTTATATATTGCATGCCTCTTACAATAGTTGCTTGTTACCATAAGCCCATCATAATGCTGGTTTTGTGGATAAGCATGTTTCTCTAGTCTCCTTGTGCAAATATTTTCAGCTTCAGAGCAGGTTTCATATAGGTGTGTGAAAATATGTATTTAATATAATAATATATATATATATATATATATATATATATATATATATATATATACATATATATACATATAAGTTGAAATTGCTGCTTGGATATAAATGAATTGGGCAGGAGTTAAAAGAAAGGAAAAGGAAAAAAATAAGCAAGTGAAGTATGTAATTATTTGCCTATCCGAGATATGCTTATATTCTGTTACAGTAAGTGAATGTTTGCATTCAGTTTTTTGTTGGTCTATTTTATGTTCTTTTTCTTTCTTTTAAATCACAATTGGTTTTCATTAGTATCACAAAATTAATGGTAAGGTTTTATGTATTCAGTTGGTCTCAGATGTGCAGGTATCATCTTGATTACAAAGACTGACCTGTATATATAGTGCTCCCATTTTTTCTGTATTTAACCAGGCCATTTTAATGTAATTTGATAATTACTTTGGAGAATTTCACTTATATTATTTGGACCATAAGGGAAGGGGAATTTGTGAATACAGTAAAACCTGAGATTGCTACTTTTTCCTTTTATTTTTAAAGTTAGGATTTTTGACTGACAGTTTGGCTGTACATTTTCATTGTTAAGGACAGTAAGCACATATATGTATGTTTTTTTAGGTAAATATGCAAAATAGATATCTAAAAAAGAAGTTTTCTCTTTCAGCTTTCTCTTTTCTTCAGCTTTTGAAAGACATTGTTAAACATCTTTTCCTATCTTGCTTTTCTTTTCTAATTTTCCTTTTATCCGTTTTTGTCCAGTTATCATATTGTAAATGCATATTTTCCAGTATCTTTCATATTCTATTTTGTACATCTTCAAAACAGTATATGTAAAAACACTAATTGTTAGTGTTATCTTATCAATATATACAAAATAAGCCACAAACTGTTTCCTGGACATTGTAAAAGAAGAGAATAGATTTTTAAAACAAGTTTTATGTATAAGTATGCTTTTATAAGACTCAATTCCATTTCTATTCCCCCATGCACAAAAATATATAATAAAAAAGTAATTATACGTCTCAAAAGATCCACACATGCTGATTGATAAATATATATATAATCTTATTTATTTCAACATGCCATTATTATTCTAAATGCCCTTCCTGGCTGTCCTTAACTGCCTTCCGTGTGTAAATAACCAAGCATTTGCAAATGTAAACAAATTTTATGCACATGTAAAAGAAAAGAAAGAAAAAAATGCTTGCTTTGGCCAGCAGGAATTTGTTGGCGTGTATCAGTGGAGCTTAACTCGTAATAATTAGTTTGTTTGCTCAATGTTCTCAGCACTGAATTTTCTTGCAAATTTTCAGTTAATGAAACCAAGAAAAGTAGAAGACATTCCCTCCTCTCTTTCTAAAGCTCTGATCTTTGGAAAATAGATATATGAAGTAAAATGAAAATTTCACATACAGTATGGTGCTGCTCATCCTCAAGATGATTCCCTCGTACCATATCCACTGACCTACACATGGTTGGGTTTGTGTAAAGCAATAAAAAGGAACAAGAATTAATTAACCTTTGAATGAAAAAGCACTTGAAAAGAATTGCTTATATAGTCTAGATGGATGAAAAGTACATAAAAGAATAGTGTAATTTTACTTAAGGGGAAAAATTTTGATGCTGTTGAAAATATAACTGAAGTGAATATGCCATGTTTGAAGTGCCATGGGAAAAGCAACACTTGTTTCTTCTTCACTGAGCCATGAGCAAATTATTTTGTAGCTTTTATTTCTGTTGATATTTAACACTTTTCTTGAGTTCATGGAGACTTTCCTGTTCCCATCTCTGTAGATAGAGTTCTCTTTGTATTGTCAAATAAAATTTGAACATCTCTCTAACATAAACTATTGTACTTTGATTATAAATAGCTTGACACTCCATAGGGCAAGACTAACATCTAATTGAAGTCATTAGCAGTCAGTTTGCATATTTTCCTCCATGTTTGCAAATATGAAAGCTATACTGCTAGTCTAATAGAATGTGCTATATGCCATATCAAGCATAAAACACTTTGTTCAAAATCAGTATTTAAAAGACAATTAAGATAAGAAAGGTAAACAAAGTCTTAGGAAATATAGAAAGTAAAAAGGGTTATCTATTAAAGATATTAGATGTGTAATTGGAATGGTAAGGGTTATTTTATTGATTATTAAATCATAATTGGAAGAGCCTTGGATTAAATGTAAAGTATTGCTGTTGTATTTATGTAAGTGTTCCTGCTTTTTTTCAGGATGAGTATTTTAGTGTATCTTACTTTATGTATAGTATGATTTGTCTTAAAGAAAGGTCTTTTGCAATTTTATGTTGTAATCAGTGTTTCTGCAAGGTGATGATTTATAACACAGGTGAATAGGTAAGGGCTATTAGATATTGCTTTGCTTCCTGTTGCTGCAACCATCCTTGATACGGTTATTCACACCTTAGTAACACCAAAATCTGTTATGGCTCAGGTTCACAGTTTATGCTTTATGGTCACTGCCATGATGCCTGAATTGTCTTGTGCACTAACTCAAGTTTTGCTAGTTCCTATCTCACCACTGATGCTTACTGCTTAAAACACCTGGGAGGGATGTTATTTTGTTTATGTATTTGTGATATTTTGATATTTGTAATTTTTTTAGGTATGAACTTTCTGGTCCAAATTTTACAACCACAACAAATGTGTCTTTATGTTAACATGTTCCTTTTTTCTTTTTTCTTTTTTTCTGAAAGAAAGAAAAGACGGTATACTTGCCTTTTTGTTGTGTTACTTTGGAGATAAAGTTCCTGAATCATTCCCAGTGGGCTTCTCAGGTAAGTAATCAAGCTGATGTAACATATGTCATTCCTCTTCAGGTGTGCCATCTGTGCAGGTGAGCAGCCTCCAGAGCCTGGGTGCAAGCCTTCACATGCTTGCTGCCTCCAACCCTCTCCTGGACCCACACTTGAGCATGCAGCAGCCCCCGACCTCCCATAGTGGGGCAATATCTGCTGCCACTCGAGCATCTCTTCTTCTTCACCAACAGCAACAGCAGCAACTCCAGCAGCATTCAGGAGATACAAAAAATCTGATATACTTGGATTAGAACCAAACATGGGATCGATGACTTGTACCACAACCAGATTTTATTTTTATTTGACTTATATTTTGTTTTATTTATTTATTTTGACCCTCCACCTAGAAATGTGCAGTCAGTTTAGTCATTCCGAGAGATTTAGGCAGATTTATTTGAATTTATGTAATCTCATTGATGTATAAGATACCTGTGGTAGATTTCCTAAGTGATCTCAAAGGTCTTTGTATCCACAAGATCTAGTTCTTACTTTAAAGGCTTAATGTAAGATTTTTATGTAATGTCAACTAAATGGTAACATAAAATACCATTAGAACTATCTGTTTCAGTAACCTTCTTGACAGAAATTGTGTGTTTTTGGTGTTATTGTTTTATTTAAGAGATTTGAAAGTGTTGATGAAATGGGTATTACTGCTCTAAATATTGCATAGTTTTATCTGGAATTGATCCATCTTACCCTGCCATATCCACTACCATATGCAGAGCATGTATCATATTCATGAAAGCCATCTTATTTACTTTTTATCCATTTGACTACTGTTATTTAAGTTATCCTTTTAAGCATTGTTTGCTAGTATCACCACTTCCAACTAAGGATTAATTCCCAAAACGAATAGTTCTTTAGCTGCAATTGACTTATCATCCATTGTGTGTGTGCTTATTCAACTTGATAATTTAAATAAACTGGGAAATCATGAAGCTTTCCCAAAATAGTCCTTGCTGAAGTATTTTTCAAGAAATCTATTGAAGTTTTCACAATGCATTTACAGAAACTTGCTATATGTAATACATAAGAAATGCTAGTAGGCTTCCCTTTGTGTTTGTATGTCGATGAGACTAGGTTTGAGCTAATTCTTCATCCTAGCATGGACTTACTTTTTAGCATCAACTTGTAGTACAAAATTCTTTTTACAAGCCTGAGTTTTGTATTGCAACATCTTGGAACATCCTTTCAGTATGATTGTATCTTACTCCATGGACACCCTTGCAAAATCACACACCTTTTCTTTTGACAACTTTGATTTAACATTCCTTTTGTCAATTCCTATCATAACCCATTTAATCCATAAACATTGCCTTATGAACCAAAATAAGACATTTGATAAATGAACAAAAATCTTGTCATAGAGATATCAAGATGCTGTAGCAAGTACACAAAGCATAATCAGAATTTCCCAACTGAGTTGAGTCATCGTTGTTTAAAAAAATAAGGGTCCATCAGAATGGAAACGGGAGAACAACCCCCAACCATCAATTGCCTCATTGCCCATTAACCCCAGCCCCCTAGTCCATACGTTTCCGAAGCACTGGCGCATTGATCCCAGATCATCAAAATTGTTGAAAAAATGTATATAAAATGGGAGGAAACTCTTGACACCAGACCTCCAAGACAGAAAAAGAAAATTTTTTCATCAATCAAATGCTTTTTCTGTTCCTCTCAATTCCTTGCTCGTTTTCTTGGGATGGAGGCCATAGGAAACAGACTGAGGTCCAGTCTAGATCATCGTACCTCAGCCCAAACCCTCAACTAATTTTGCATGTTTTTTCGTCTTTCCCTTTCCTTTTTTCCTTTTCTTCATCATCTGTCCACATCCTGAAGTGTGAGGGTTGTCCTGAAAGGATGAAAGGCTGGCTTTGGGTCGGTCCTGAACGGCATTTGTACTCCGTTTACTATTCCCTCTACCCTTTTCACTATCATACTAACCTACAGGGCTCTACAACCTTTGACATCTAACATATTTTGTCCTAATCATTAATAGTTTTTTAACCTTTTTGCCACACAATGCTTAATCATAGTGCTGTGTGACCTTTTCCTCATCTAGGGCTTTGCCCAAAAGCATCACCCTATTGCTGAATCGTGAATACATTGCTACTGACCTTTGATGTTGATGCCGAAGAAAAAAATACAATAAATAAATTTCTGTGTGTTCTGGTGTCAAGAATAACAACTGAATATGGGGGACAAAACTAATGACTTCTAAAGAAAAAATATACTACTAGTACCCACTTATTGAGATGAATTTTTAAGAGGCGAAGTCATTGCTACACTAGGGACATCTTGTAGACGTGTCACATATCGATTAACAAAGGATCTGTATGAAGCTTCACCTTTTCAAGATTGAGATCTTGAAGATGTAAGAGTAGAAGCATACTTCTGATCTTACTGTGCCGTAGGAGTACGACATGGATCGGCTTATTCAATTATCCTTATTAACTTGACGAAGTTGGGAGCATGGCCTATGTTAATCTGGACACAACCATAATGGCTCATTAGAATTTGTGATGAGGGGAGATCCAGAACTGTGGAGTAAATGAAATTAAGAGTTGGAAGAAAAATCTGAAGCAATTCCATGGATCGGTTATCCTTTTCTATTTCAAAAGCATATATAAGTGGATCTGTGGTTGCTGTTATATGGCATGAAAAAGTAGGTGCAAGCGACTGTAAATGGAATAAATCAGTTGCAAACTGAAAGAAAGTATTTGGAGGTAGATGCAGGTTTTGTTGTTGTGGGGGGTGGGGCTTAGGAGACGGATACTGAGACCCAATGCAGGGTTCTCCCCTGCTTAGGGCCTCTGCCCTCAACTCAATTAATTGTGCATGGCCTTATCTCCCAGCTTTTTTTTTGTTTCCGTCACTTCTCCAACCCTGAAAGGAAAGGCCGACTTTGTGCCAGTCCTGAACAGCCTGAGGGAACCATGGGAACGGTATTCCCCTATTTTAGTTGTCTAGCCCTTACCAGAAGACAATCCTACTCTCCCAACTTCTTCAACTTCATTACCTCTACGCCTACGACCTTCTTCATGAAACACCCCACCCCAAATTATTTTGCCACTCTAAATCCAGACATTCCAATCTCGAGTACAGCCCCAGTACCATCCCCTCTCCCTCCCCGCACTACCCGCAGTAGACATCCCCCTCCTACTTATATTCCTTCTACATCCCTTCCTGCTCCCTCTCAACACAACCTAACCCCCTCAATTCCGACTACTACCGATATTCATCCTCCTGATACTACCGATATCCATCCTCCTCTTACTCACATTCCCCTTACACTCTTCCCTCCTACTCCCTCCCAAAACAACCCATCCAACCCATGACACTTTGATTGGAGGTGATATTTTTGTAGTTTGAAAAGTAGACCCATAGAGGTATGAGTCTTGACTAATAACTCCTTTGGTACCTGAATAAATGGTATAGAATGTCCTTTCTTGTCTCCTCCACTACTGAATCGGCTAGTAATTTGTTGGTTCTGATTAATATTGAAGACGGAATTTTTTGAGGGCGGAGAAACCAGTGCCACTGAAGGCCCAAAGACTACCCATTGAGCCCATCATGTAGGCCAAGGCTCTTCCCAACCCAGGAGTCCGCCCAACTTGAAAGTCACTTTTTCCTGGACGAAAAAACGAATTACGCCAGCGATTAATAAGTTCTCTTTCATTTTCTTGTATTGTATTATTTTTAAACGAAGTTGTTGCCTTTGAAGGTGCACCTTCAGACTTTCAGAGTGACCCATATTTTTTATGGGAAGAGCCTATTGTATAACTATTGATGTTACCGAGAAGTCAAGGAGCGCGTAGGAAAATTAGACCTAACTTTGGAAGTCAGTAATGTGGGAAGCGATAAACAGAAAGGAAATGTTGGGAATCTCAAGTTCCACTGGTTTGTGGCATATCTTTAATCAGAGATCGAATCATCTGTTCATCTTCACAACATAGACGATGAAGCGGTATGTTGCATAAGAGATTTGATTTAATTGTCAAGAGATTCTTAGAAATCGTGCTTTTCCGTAGCTCTGGTCTTTTTCCCGCTACCTGTTCTTAATGTGACTTTACTAGTGGAATACTCTAAGTTTGCAAGATTGGACACTACTGAGGCCTTCTTAGAATCAAACCAGGATTCTGGGTAGTTTCTTTCGCTGACAATGATAAAAGTTCGCTAAGCATAGACATTAGTGATAATGTAATCGAGGACTATCGAACAGTGAAGTAGGATGTATGATCCGTCAATATGAATCTGTCATCTGATATTCTTAAGCTAGGAGAAAAATCCGCCTTGTGATATTTTGGAGAAGATGAGTATCAGGAAATGTTTGTTCAGAATTCAGAGGCCACTATAGTCTATACATAGTTGACACAGGCCCTGCTGGTGAACTAAGGTTAACAGCATACGTGTGTGCAGCGTGAAGAAGCCAACAAGTTTGTAATTCCTCCACAGATAATATATGCGAAATCTGAAAATGTGAAGTACTACGGGGCGAGGTCAGTTAGACTAGAAACGGACTAAGGGAGATTCAGCTGGTGGTACCATTACTAAAGAAATGGCTGACAATGCCTATGTCATGTCAATTGTAGCTGAAGCACGCCGAACAGATGAAATTTCTGGCGATATTGTCTTTGGTTGCCAGTATGCCGCTTTGAAGAAACGACTAACTCTCCATTTGTCAAGCACATTCTTCAACACCTGAGACGGAAAGGTAGTGATGAATATCAATACCTTATTAACTGGACCTCACTCAAGAAAGGTCATTTAGCACACCCGAAATTTCCTCCACACACTCGCCACTCAACTGTCTCCAGTCTGCAGTCGACTGTGATAAAGTAACTCCTGCCTATACAGCGTCACATCAGTTTGCCATTCTCGTCCAGTCATTCTTCACGCTGACCTTTCCAGCTTCATGCGCGGCTGGCTCAGGATCAATCGACTGACTCCTATTACAACGCCTTGCCACCTGTCGAACCTTGTATTGTGTGATTGTACGGTCAACC
>NW_020870986.1:304347-306847 GCF_003789085.1 Penaeus vannamei | reverse complement strand
GCCATAATAATCGCTTGGTCTAGCCCCTACCCCGTATGGGTTAAGGGGTAGACCTTTTCTTTTCCCCACTTATTTCAGGCTGACCACGGCCAATAATGATTTTTATCTATATTAGGGCCATTAAAGCTTACCCCTTCATCAATTAACCTATCAGAATTTTGTTTCATTGTTTTTTTGACCCCCGCCTTTCCTTTTACTATGGCTCCGATACTAGTACTCCCTCCTCAATGATTACTGACATCCCTATCCATTCCGAACCACCCATCTAAATCATTACTAAACCTTCAGAAAGCCCCCCTTCTTCTCGCCAAACCATCTCCACTCCATCTTCTTTTGCACAGTCTTCATTGTCTACCCCCTCCCTCCACATTACTACTATTCATCTTTTTTTTTTGTCCTCCTCCCCACTATACTATTTCACCCCACATCACCCCATCTTCCTCCTGCCCTCGTCCTTCTACTCCAGACTGTAGAGTATTTTTCTTGCGCAGGGAATATTATATTTCTCATGTGTGGAAAAAATAATTTTGTCTACATTTGTGCGGACAGATCTACGGATGGATGATGAAGCAAGTGCGCGGAAAGGCCAAAAGAATTTTATGGGCGGAAGATGATAAAAAAAAGAAGAAAGAAAGAAAGAAAGAAAGGAAAAAAAAAAAAAAAAAAAAAAAAAAAAAAAAAAAAAAAAAAAAAAAAAAAAAAAGACTTAAGTGTGAAAGTTACCTGAGAACTACATCTGCACAGACAGAACTTGATCAAATAATTTTTGCGCAGGGAATGCATTCCCCATACTTTCTCTTCCTGCAATATTTCCGAAAGGAAGTAGGCAAAGTTTCCTTTCACAGTCGTTTTGATTGTTCACACCTTGTCAGTCCCAAGCTTGTGCACTGTCTACCTTGACTGACCTTACTGGCAAACCTATTCTTGCCAAACCTCACTCCTCTCTTAATACTTTTACTGGAATTTTTTTCCATATAACCTACTGATTGTCCTATGTAAGACAAGAATCAGGCAGACTGAAAATAACCTACTTGCATGTCTTGTTGACTATAATGTTGTGGCAGTACAGTGCTGCACTATTCCACCAATATCTCCAAGATTAGCTTCCATAGACATGACCTCCCCTTTGAAGTTTATATTGGTGGTGGCCTGCCCTTTCTGACCATAGTGACCCCTTCCTCGTCAATGTCAGAAATGTTGATTGCCTTTCACATTCATGTAGGTGTGCCAGTTGTGTGGCTCCCATAATGTATTATACTGGAGCTGCCCTGCCTATAAACTCAAATGCATTTATCAGATGTTCATTCCTTAAACACACAATGTGATCGATTTTACCATATACCTACCATAGTTTCATTAGAAATACATGGTACAACCATACTTGCGCATCGCTGCCTTCTCCTGGCAAATTTGACAGTTCTGTTGTCACAGTTCTTGTTTGTTCCAAAGGTAAAGGTTTTTTACAGTGATATTTGCGTTTCTGAATTTTCCAATTTTGCAGTGAAATCGATCTCACTGAAATTGTCCCCTCAACTTTAAGGTAAACTCATTTTGTATTTCTAAATATAGTCAGTGGTGATTTAGAGCCACCGGAAGGAAACTTAGACAATTGGGTGGGGGTTTGGGGGCAAAGCTGCCGTTAGGAAATACGGCAATCGGGAGGGGTTAGTACGGTTTTATTGTTTCACTCGCTCGTTCGTTCACGCAACACTGTGGCTGAATATTCTCTCGGGTTTTTACATTTTCCACATTCTTTGTCATCTGAAATACTATCCTTGGCTCGGATTTTCAGTTTCCCACATTCTTTGTTTTTTAAAATGCATGGTATGAACGAAATCACCCCCCCCCCCCCAACACACACACACACAAACCAACATTGTTGGTGGGAGTCGGGGACTTCGTCTCTGATGGATGCGGTCCTATCGTAAACATTTACCCTTCCTTATACTTCACCACTTTCCCCAGCCCCCTTATATCATTCCCTGTTTCTTCTCCTGCTACTTCTCCAACAGTTATCTCTGCCTGTATTACTTGTTGATTGTTTCATAATAGCTCTTTTGCCAGTTTTCCTTAAACAGTGTTCCTATTGCTTCCCCAGTCACACATGCACTCCATTTCATTCAATCGCTCTATGCCCTCAGCCCTCTCCTTTACTAATCTCCAATTTACTTCATTTGCACCCTCTCTTTACCCTTTTCACTATCATACTTTCCTATAATACCCTTTAACCTTTCACATCAAACACATTTAATCCTAATTGTTAACTCAGTTTTACCTTTTTCGTCACAGCACTTTACCATACTGCTATCTTTATTGCTGATTTTTTCTGTTATTTATTTATATATTTTTTATTTACTCAATTAATTTATTTGTTTTTGTATTTTGTATTTTTTATTTTCTTTCTTTTCTTTCTTTTCTTTCTTTTTTTCTTTCTGCCTTCCTTCCTTCCTCCCTCCCTTCCTCTGCACATCTGTTACTTGCTAAGATTGGGTGTGTGAAT
>NW_020870986.1:259808-291747 GCF_003789085.1 Penaeus vannamei | reverse complement strand
ATTGATTCATTGTGTGTATGCTTATCTGTTTATAAAAGAATAATATATATTCTAAAATTATTGTGCCTTACTCATTACTGTCACTGCTATTATTTTCGTCACTACAAGCCGATAGTGGTTCTTTTGGTGTAGTGAAACGTCTATAGGCTTACGTTTGGTTAGTGAGGAATTTCAACAATAAACTTCTTTAAACAATTCGATAATGATTTAGTGAACAATATCCTACAATTTTATAATTCCCTGTTGAGCAATTCGCTGTTGGACAAATTTATGTAAATAATTCGATATTAACCAGATCATATGAGGTGCAACAGAAAAGGATCACAGACTCTCTACTTTGGAATCCAAACCCACTTCTCATCACGCCTCATCATCCTACCCGCCCACCCCTCTCCCTAAAAGCATACCTACGTCCTAACCATCAAAGATAGAACTGTACGAATAAGCTCTCAACTGTAATGCAAGCCATAACACATATCAAATACATATTAAGCCTTTTACCATTTGCATTCATGACTCGAATTATTCATTTCCAGAAGAATGCAAGGAGGCGCATCAGGCAGTTTTCATCCGCCAAGGAGCACAACCTGAAAAGTATGACGAACTCCTCCTAACAACGCAATTGGAGCAGCCGAAAGGTTATCATTCCCCAAGTGTGTAAGACCATAGGATATCACTTTCCTTTATTGTGACAGGGACAGGAATTCCAATACTGCTATGATTCTCATGGGCTCTGAAGAACTGACCATGATGGGGATCCTAGAGCCGGGAACCCTATGCTCATGGGAACCTCTAGGAGAACGTGTCATGTTCTACTGGTGTCTGCTGGTGCTATCGGCTCAACTGCATGCCATTTTCTTCGTCCTTACACAGTCAGTGAGCATCGAGACACTGCTTTGATTGTCTTTCATATTTAATGTATATTCCCCAAATAAGTACTTTTTGGCTACTGAATTATGTGTGTATGATATTACTTTAACTGACGTATGAATAAAATTATCGACGAAATCTTTTGTTACTTTTCATCTACCTGGCAAAGGAAGGGGCAACTGTCTTCTGAAACTAATATATATATTTTTTTTTTACCTGAATGTAACATGCCTGAATAACAACATGCTATTTCAAATCATTATCATCACCTGTGGATTATGAATAAATATCATTACCAGTTTCTCCATCCATCATTTATCTGTACCTGCCATTCTGCCAAGTTAGCACAACCTTAGAAAACCCCAAGGACTAATTTGTCTTTCTCTTTCCTTTACATCTATTTTAATCATAAAATTCCTTTACTCTAAACATATCAAAACTCTTGTCATCTTGTGCTTCTTCCACAATGTTAATCTAAGAATACTGTCACTTGCGGCAATCCATCTCCTAGAGCTTCTAAAATCAGGGTCTTAACAAATCTAATATTTTTAGTCCACACACTGCCTTCAATGAGCATACAAGATGGACTCAGCTGTATCAAATAACCCACAATCAATTTAACTATTTTCTGTCAACTCATAAACAGTTTTATAGTTCCTTATCCATAAATCCTTCTCCTTGCAATTTTTCTGCCCTATGGTTATTCTATACCATGTAGCAATTTTCTATTTTAAAAGCCAATGTATTAAATCTTTGCTCTTGTATTATTTCTGTGCTAATGAAACTGCAAATGGAAGAAAATAAACATTTGTGAAAATCATGCTTATACATCATGACTTGTTTTCCATGAAATGTGAGAAGCCTAAAATTACAAAAGGCCTTTCTTTGCCTGCTATATTCAACCGCCTGAATTACAAAAAAAACATTAAAAAATAACCAGAGTAAAGAATAACAAGCAAATACTATACATAACTTGTGAAACTCTGTGATAATACTTCACATGTCAATTTAGATGGATTCTACATAACCAAAAATTATAACATTTCATCACTTTACTTATCAAAATTTCATACCATAATTATTCTCAATTTTTTTGTATTAATCACAATGGATTATTTAACTGTTTTCACTACTAATGTTGAACAAGAAATGTGTGGATCTGTTCAAAATACTTAGTTGCATAATTATTTTGACTATCAGGCTATCATCAGTTTTGAGTCCGTGATATTAATTGCATTAGCATTCCAACTACTACATTTCACTATAGTACTCACATATGGTTATCAAAAACAGTTTTACATATTATACTGACAAAGAGTGGAAACAATAAATCATATATAGTCTGTAATGAATTGTTTTCAGATAAAGAAAACTATTACAGAATTGTTGTTCGCAAGCTCTTCATTGTAACTGATAATCAAATTGTGAAGTTCAGAATAAGGAAATAGAAATGAAAAAACAAAGACTTGGCTTTCACCATATTTAAAAAAAAAATCATTTAATATAAACAACTAAACTGATACAAAAGAATTCAACCAGACACGCACACTCACTTAAGCAAAGGGTTTATGGGAGGGGGGAGGGGGAGGGTGAAGCCGTCTGGATGATCTTGTGGATTGCGAGTTCTAGCATGTGGTGATACACTGGTGGAATGGAACTTTGCTATACGAAGTAATGTTGTAGCACGTGATGGTGGATGCGTATGGGGCAGAGGGACACCACCACGTTTTGGTCACTCATCCTGTTTGCAAAGTGTCAGAACCTGGCTCAGAATCTGTAGCAACAATAACATGTTCTCTGATCTAGTGGAGGATCCGGAGAATGTAGATTCTGTTCAAGAAAAGTCACAGGGATTCATATATGAAAAAATAAATAAATAAAATAGAAAATAAAAGTAAAAGCCTTTAGCCTACCTACCCTACCAAACTTCTTGAAACAGCATACATCTTCTGCACATAAAAAACAGCTAATAACAGTGTGACAAGACAACAAAATTATATCATGAAACATATAACATCATTATCAGTGGCATATGCACAGACAGAAACATATAATACATTAAATTCTTACTCCGTAACTTTAGTTTTAACTCTGCAGTACTTAACTCAGTCTTCAAGCCCAGTTCCCTCTGGTGGAGACGAAAGGCCGAATCTTTCTACATCTTGGCAGTGACTGCTGGTTATATGGGACAGATCAGAGTCTGCGCCTCGCTGTAAATTTTTTTGAGTAATTTTTGGGTAAGAATTTTTTTTATACAAACCTTAATTAATCTCCAGGTACTCGGTTCCCGTTCTAAACCTATCACAATGGATCTGACCAAGGAGGAAAGTGGGTCGCTTTATGTTTTTTTTCTCTCTCCCTCTTCTTTTTTTTTTCTTTTCCCTTTTAAGAACTAACTTGCCAGTCTGCATTTCCTTTTCATACTTTTTTTTTTTAAGATTAACCTAATTTATATATATTTTTTATTATTATTATTATTCTGTTATCTTTTAAAATGACCTGCCATGAATTCTGATCACTGACTTAATTTTCTCTCCAAGGAATCGCCACTGACTCTATCAAGAAAACCCAAAACTCAATTCAAGCAGGTAAAAGCAATAAATATGTGGCTAAATACAATTAGATAAATAGGTGATTAAATGAATAAATAAATAAATAAAAAGATAAACAAATTATAATTTCTATAACAGAGCAAGTGAGAGTAAAGCGTGAGAATAAAAAAGAATAAGGTCATACTAAGGGCATATGTACTATTAGGGTGCTTACACTATTTGCAAAATTAAAATGATGAAAATAATAAAAAAGGAACAATACAATATCAAAAAAAATCAAATCAGATAAAAAAAAAAAAATAATAAAAAAAAATATAATAATATATATATATATATATATATATATATATATATATATATATATATAAATAATGATACTCTTATATCACTTTACTACTGCTAGATTTCATATTGTTATTACTAATGATTGGTAAAATAATAACAATAATCATGATTATTAAAAAAAAAAAAAATTATACCATGATGATGATAGTGATGGTGATGATAATGATGATGACAGTAATAATTTTTTATTATACTGATAATGATAATGATGATAATAATAATAATAATAATAATAATAATAATAACAACAACAACAACAAAACACAAGTCTATAATTCATCATTCCTAACATTAATATTTTGAATCACTATTATCAATATAATTTTACCATTATTTTTCATTACCAATACCATTATATTACCATTACCATTACTGTCATTACTATTCTAACTTTCGTACACATTACCATTGTTCTTATTTTTTTTTCAAAATCATTCTCAGTGTCATTATGATCATCATCATTACATCACCATCATCATTAGGATCACTATCATTGGTGTTACTATCATCATCATTATTATTATCATCATAATTACCATTATCACTTACCATCATACTCATTATTGCATGTAACAATAACAATGACAATTTGCAAAAATTAATGAACACAATGTCATGGTATTAGTAGTAGTAGAAGTAAAAGAAGTAGTAGCAATAATAATAATAATAATAATAATAATAATAATAATAATAATAATAATTAATAATAATAATATAATAATAATAATAATAATAATAATAATAATAATAATAATAATAATAATAATAATAATATATTAATAATAATAATAATAATAATAATAATATATAGTAGTAGTAGTAGTAGTAGTAGTAAGTAATAATAATAATAGTATAATAATAGTATAATATAGTAATAATTATAATAATAATAATGATAATAATAATAATAATAATTAATAATTAATAATAATAATAATAATATAATAATTAATAATAATAATAATAATAATAATAATAATAATAATTAATAATTATAATAATAATAATAAATAATTAATAATAATATAATAATAATTAATAATAATAATAATAATAATAATAATAAATAATAATAATAATAATAATAATATAATATAATTAAAAAATTATAATAATAATCAAGCTAATAATAATTAATATAATAATATTAATTAATAATAATAATAATAAAATCATATATCATAATAGTAATAGATAATATGACAATATATCATAATATCAAGTGATAGTGATAGTCATATTGATAGTAATAGCAATAATGATGACAGTGATTATCATTATCATTATTAACATTATTACTATTACTAATTATTATTATAGGTAATAGTAATAATGATAATAATAATAATAACAATAATAGTAATATATTAATAATAATAATAATACATACTAAAAAACTACTACTAATAATAATAATATTATAATAATATAATATAATAATAAAATAATTAATAAATATGATAATAATAATATAATAATAATTAATAATATATGATAATGAATAATAATAATTAATTAATAATATTAATTATGTAAAAATGATAATAATAATAGAATGATCGATTATGATAATAACAATAGCAATGATAAGGATGATAATAAAAATAATAATAGTAATAATATAATAAAAATAATAGTAATAACAATAATAAAATAACAATAGCAATAGCAATAACCAAATCTAATATTGAATCCAAATTTCTCAGCACCTAACTACTGGCAACTGGCACCTCCCTCCCTGGTCATAAATAAAATAAATGCTGTCCAGTATAGCCTTTTAAAGCAACAGTGTTATTTGAAGTCAAAATCTTTTGCCAGCTGATAGATAATACACTGTATGAAGTTTCTGAACAGTTTACAAGACAAATCAGTTTGTTTGTTTTTTTAATCTTTTATTTTTTTTATTTATCTATTGAATTATTTTTTAAAATCTTTTATTTCAATTTTACGAGACTGGTGCCAAACTGGACAACATCCTCCATTTTGAAGTGTCGCCAACAGTCTCCTTTCCATGCGTGAGTAGCAATCAGGCACACTTTACTGACAAGCAACTGGGGAAAAAGTGAGCCCAACCACGGCCCACTCCACGAGGGAGACTGCTGGCACCGCTTCTTGTCGTGAAATGTACATCTCATGGCGTAGGCCAACACAGTTCAGTAGGTTGTCCCAGAGGTAAGCTAGCACACTTTTAAGGTTATTTTGCCTGAATATTGGTAGTTGTATCTAACCCTAAAGATCGAGCAGTAGCTTAACCTTCTTTCAACCTGTACATTGTTCCTTAAACTGGAAAAAAACATTTAAGACATTGTTCCTCTGAGTTTAGTATTATCGTATGACTGATTGCATTGAATTGAGGTCATTTGAGGTCTCCACTGTTACCTATCAAACCATCAGTCATTGAGAAGTTCTCTTTCTACTGAAACCATGAAAAAAAAAACTATTTACAACTTAAATGTACCTCAGTATCATGGCAAACTTGTTCATAATCAGTTATACATAGATATCTCTATTCAACACTTGCACTTGTAGCACAAATCTCACAAAAGTTTAGTTAAATGTGGCAGTTTACAGCTGTACCCTCTGGAAAAGAGGGAAACTAATCCAAATCTTTCACGTCATTAACAAGAGACAGGCAACATTAGGGTGCAACCTCTCTATTGCAATGAGATACAGATCAACTCGAAAACTTAAAATCAATAAGAATAAGGGCAAGACACCATAGTTGTCATTTACTTTATAATCAAGTGTATAAAAAAAAACAAAGCACAAAGAAATTTTGTTCATAGGAAATGGAATATGTGTTGCATTTAATCTAATAGAAAGTAATGATAAACAACACAGGGATAATATGAACTTCTTGAGGATAGGTGTACCTGTAATGCTAATATTGATAATGTTGCAAACTCAAAATACATACATTAACTACACTGTTGTTGAAAACCAGATGATACACCAAACAAATAGCCAAACCAACATGTATTTTTTTTCTTTTTACATTGGACATGACAAAAAAAAATCTCTGTGTACAATCTGACACCCTTGTTAGTTGTATGAGATGGTACTGGATTAAATAAGTTAATAAATAGTTAAATAGATAAATAGATGAGTCTTGGTTAATTTCCCCACAACGTCAGGGTGTTTTTAGTGTGTCTAACAGGGCTTACAGACAGATCAGTTGTTCTACGACCCATATAAAATATTTAATGCAGTCATGTTGAATATTTTCTCGGTGATATAAATAGGTTCAGATGACAAATTTTTTAAAAATTCCTTCTTCATATACTTTGAAAATCATTTCTTTGGATTCATTATTCTTTCACCAATTCTAGAAGTTCAATTTTAGGTCATTAGCCAATGTCTAGGAAATTATTTAGCTTGACATTCAACCTTTTCACCTTCATTTTAAGAGAATTCATAATTTCTAATTTCATTCACTCTACCAATAACATTCTGTATATACTTTTCCTCTCTCTTTTAAATTGCTTATGATCTTAAAATTGTAAATGGATCAGCACACTTTTCCCTTGGGTTACGACACTAAAAGACACTCAAATCTGACTTCACAAGAAAACCTAAAATCAAAAAAAAAAAAAAAAAAAAAAACTTAAAATCAGAAGTCATGGAAATCCTTACGATACAGAAAGTAACATGCAAGTAGGAACTGCTTGTTTGGTTGCCTTTGCCTTCTACAGTTAGTCTTCTACATGTTTTATAATCAGAAAATATCAAGTCTATAAGTCAGAAAATGTCATGTCTAGATCTACATTTTCCTTATATCATCTCAGCACTTCAAAGATTTTTGCAAATCTGTATCATGTCAAGAAGGTGTGAGTTTAATTAGCCTTGCATCAAGCTCTTATCTTACCTTCAGTGAGGAGGGAAATTTCTTATCATACAACCAAGAAAGCCATAACCATTCCTTTTTATATTTCTTTTTTTATATCTGTGTATAAGCCCTAATATGCTTTTTGTCAAATAACTTGCCAAGTGTGTATTAATAATCCCTTACAAGGAAGTTTACTAATCATCAAAGAAGTGTATTACTTAAGCTTCAAACACCAAGGCAAAAAGTGCTGAGAGAAGACTTGAGATGTTCCTTGTGCTGGCAACACATTCAGCTACAGCATTTATTGAATATGGAATGGAGGGATGGGAAAAAGTAACAGCAGCATAAGACATATAATTCCACGTACGGAAAACTCAACAAACACAACAGTTCCATAACTTAACTCTTGCATAAGTTGAGGACTTGATATACATTCCTGAGTCTCATTGGGTTAATCATGATGACAATTGTTACTGCTTTCTGATAGCTCATTATAACTACAACAAATGGAGTTTTTTCACATCCTTAAAGCAACAGCTACATGTAACTAATAATCAGATCTTATGCTTGTTTGTTCATTATAATGTCAAATAATACTAATAGAGCATCATATACAGCAGTTTTAGTCCTCCTCATTTGCCGATTATATTATTCTGGCAATTACTAATGTTTTTTGACAAAGATGAACACAAAACATCTTGCCCAAATTTATTTCAGGTGAAAGGAAAGGAAACAACTACATTTACTACCTTGAATGAAGACTTATATGCAGTTAATCCCCTCACTGTGGCTGGCCTGTGCCTGGACCTGAAATGTGTGCCTCTATCTATTTCCATGGCTTGCTCTTAATTCAGAAAGGCCACTGTTAGTTTTTAGGATTAATGCAAAACTGAATTCATTTTTTTCTGCTTTACAATTCTCAGAACTTACATTCAACAGGCAATTATTAGTATATTAAGCACCACAATCACAGGATTATCTGGATAAACCATCTCAAAATACTTAATTTGACGAGAGTAAGTATTCTAATATCAATTTATGAAAGCTACATTTTTTCCCACTAACTCAGCAAGAGATGACTGGACCAAAACTAGAATGAGTCCATTTCCTCTAAATTCAAATTCCCTACAAAAGGTTGACACAAAAAAAATTATTTCATTTTGTTCTAATAAAATTCATTTGTCTTTTAAATGTTCCGCAGTGTCAAGTATCAAAATACCTTGTGCAAAGTGCATCACATTATGTCATTTTTTTCTAACAAGTCACTATGCCTGGCTATGATAAGAGGTAGTTTGATAGAACTTGGTGAAATCAAAAGCTTTTACATTCTACTGCTTTCAGTTCAGTTTACAAGAATCCCACACATACACTTCCAATGATGAAATTTGGAATGAACACAGAAATATGAGTATGCAGACATATTACAGCTTGCTCACACATACACATGCACACACATCCATGTATGGATAGCAATGCACCCATATTTAAAACACAAACCCAAAAACATAAGCACACACACACACACACTTCTCACTCACTCATACACACAATTCTCACTCACTCACACACACAATTCTCACTCACACTTCTCACACACACACACACATTCTCACACTCACACACACACACACACACTCACTCACTCACTCACACACACACACACTACTCACTCACACACACACACACACACACACACACACACACACTCACTCACACACACACACACACACACACACACACACACACACACACACACACACACACACACACACACACACACACACACACACACACACACACACACACACACACACACACACATACTGATAGCAATGCTCTTTTCATGTACAAACAAAAATTGGCACACATGCAATTCTGACATAATCATTGTCACGCCATGAAATCTAAATGGCATAAGGGTTCTGAACCATTTTCTTTTCCCCGTTGATGCAAGATATTTGGGAAAGCACAGGATGTAGGAATTTCTACAAGGAAGTTACCAAGAATTCTACATGCAGCCAAAGGATTTTTCTGCTGCTCTGGGTCTTCTGAGATCCTCTAAAAATTAGGTTAATGAGCTTCCGCACCGCAGGACTCAGGAATCAAGAGGCGTACCCAAATCTTGCTACCGATCAAGGCACAGGCAGGATTTCTTGTGATAAGACTGATACCTAAGAAGGCAGAAGGACTGGCATTGAACTATGTTATTCTCGCTAGCAAACTCTCAACCCATTTTGCACTAGAGTGTGTGATTGTCACACATGTCATTCCAGATAGCAAAATTAGATCTTTCCACTGGTAAACTTGAAACATCCATATTTTTTTTTTCTTTTTTTTTTTTGGCTTTGTAATGGTTCACAACACTTGTTTTACACTGAAGCTCTCTCTATGGACTTCTTGTACCTAAGTTGCTCCACAGGTTGTATAGTATGTACTAGACTTGGTTGAAAGAAAGGAAAACAAAATGGGAAAACTTCTGTTACAGTGTTCATATAACAATAAAGTCCATTCTTTAAAGGTATATAAAAAAAGACTATAAAATAAAATAGGTTTGAAAGCCAATACAAAATCCATTTTTTCTTAAACAAAAAATTTAATGAATAAAAATAGTAAATACAAAAAAAAAGGTTACGAAATTCCTTAATTATACTCAAGGGAAACAGTAGACCAATGACAAAACATCTGGCACATACTATACGCCATTGGTATATCTGCTCACATTCACTTCGGTGAAACTCTATTGGACTGAGACGATGAAATTAAATAGTCATATAACACTACAAGTTCCTTAAAAAATGAGGCTGGGATTTCACACATTCTGGACACAGCCTAAGACCTTTATAAAAGCAATTTAGTTGGCATGTTTCTTCCTTTTTCTTGTATACAAAAAATGCACTTAAATATCACAGTATCATTATCAAGAGTGCTTTCTTCAAAGGGCTTGGGGGTGGGAACTGAATAAATCTTACCAAATATTCACAGCCTTAAGCTGAAACATCAAAATACATTTTGAACGGCTTTTATCCACACAGTCGCAGAGCGGTGAAGGCAGTGAAGCGCAAAGTTTTATTCAGTCTCCACACACACACACCTGTATTTGGAGACCAACCTTAACCTGAATCTTAACTTGGGTGCACCACTAATGTTCTTTGTCACTTAAAAGAAAGGAGGAAAAAAAAAAAAAAAGATTCTAAAACAACATCACATTACCAAAAAGTTCAAATTTACAAAGACACCGTAAAAATGTTACATAATAATCCCACTTCTTATGAGAGAGAATGTATTTACACTCAACCACAGGTGAATGATTATTATAGTTTGCTTCTGTTTCCTGAAGGTAGTGTACCATGTGGCTTTATCTCTGGTGAATGTCTGAAAAATAAAAAAGTCAATGTAAGTACTTTCAAGAAAATACAGTTCAGTACATGACATTGTACATTTTCTCCCTAAGGCACTTGAATTTACACATACATCAACCAAGCTATCACAACACATGAAAGTCCATATTATAAATATTCAATATAATCAATCAAAATACACATTTACAATAACAAAAAAGAAAATTTAAATTATAGGTATAGAACAATCAGGTATCTTTACATTTTGTTATTTTCATATTTCAATTAATAATCTAAGAATAATTCATACATCTTAATTTCAGGTGTGTGAATATATGTGTATTTGTAAAGATGCATATACATATGCATATTTATATGCATATATGCATATACATATGTGCATAATCATGTTACCTCTACTCACTTTAGCGAATACAAAAAATAAAGAACAGGTCTTGCATTCATCAAGGATACTGTACAATATTTCATTGAAATACCAGTTGAATTCAGCAGTAATACGATCAGTATGACCAAACAAACCTATCTATGCTATTAAAGAATTAGACATCACCACATCACAATCTCTTTTATCTAACACTAACCTCTGCAAATGGTCTAGTGTAATTAGAAATGCCTCACTGTAGTTTAGTTGCTACAATGCTCGGAGTGTTCCTCCCACGCGGCAACCTGCAAACGGGGGAAATGAGGAATGTGATTAATCTTGGCTGCAATACCTCCTTTACAAAAGCTAAAAAGCAGAAATGAAAAAACTTCTATAAAATTCCTGTATCAATGGAAAGTTTCCATAAAGGATCTGAATCACCAACTATAGATCCATTAAAAATATGAAGATTAAAGGCAGCAAAATTTTCAGCGATAGATCTAAATACATTTTCTCGAAACTGATAAAGAAAAAGAAAAAGAAAAAAAAAATGCCCAGCAAAACATATTAAGTCCAACACATACAAAAAATTTCTGACCAACAACAAGAAAACATAATAGACACTGGCACTCACCTGACATTCCCTCGAGCAATACCACTGGTTCCCACAGCCAGCACACACAAACTGAGCTCTCTGTTTGTGGCAACCCTGGCACTTTGGGTTGCCACCGCCCTCTTCCGAATGGTGGCTGGATTTCTTGCTCCTGCTCTCAGACTGGAACAGACGGACATTATCATTATCTATCATATATATCAGCGAAAAGTACACAACACTAATTCAGAAACCATAAATCATATAAAACGACACAAACTTCTAGTACATAGACAGTAAAGTACCAAAATTATGAGAATTAAAAAAAAAAAAAATTAGACCTGCTAGTGAAAAAAAAAACCTTCAATTATTCACTTATCGCAAGTTCATCAGTAACTTGCATACAAAAATATTGACATCCAAATAAAGTAAACTAAAATTACTCCTATCCAAAAACAATCCCAAAAATCAGATAATGTGAAATACCTGAGAATGGGAGGATTTCTCTTTTACCGTTGTGGTTGAGCCTCCAGACAGGAGAGCCGAGAGGGTGAGGTACTGGGAGTTTGTTGTAGCATCACCCACCATCTTGACATTACCACCACTGGTAACACCAGCCTGGGACCCTAAAAGGAGCTGGAAGAGAGAATCACATCAATATTATGCTTCTGAAGATGCTTCCTGTGTGTAACATGACATTAGGACTTACTTTCTCTTTCTCTGATTCTGTCAGTGCAATAAATGCTGGATCAATGTTGGTAACCCCCTGTCTCAAGCCAGGATGCCAGTTGGGATGGGCTGCTGGTCTAGGGAAATTTCAAGACCAGACCAGTACCATTTTCTGGATTTATAGTGAACCTTGACTTTTTAACAGGTATCTCATAGTTAAGCAGAATAACAAGGCTCTACATAAACTAGTATTTTATTATGCACATCTACATAACGACAATTCTAAGGTAACCTTGCACTACCTTAGCAAGAGCAGACGGCCCTTCTAAAGAGGGCTTGGATGTTGGTAGAGTTGCTGTAGGGGGAACTGAGGTGGGTGTCTGCTCCCTGGCTATAGGTGTGGATTCTCGGCTGCCTTCCGACTTCCTTGTACTGCTTTCACTACTTCCCACAGGGAATATAGAGATCTTGAAAGCAAAGATAAGTCTTAAATGTCAGAAAAGTCAAAAGTACTTACAATGCATAACAAAAATTGGAAATTGTGTCAAAAAATTTGAATCCACATTGGGCCCCTACTGAAATTCATTAAATACTTTCAATATCTATTGCTTTTATGGACCTACTACCAAATCTTCCACCTCACCTGTGGAGATCCAGGCTGCTTCTCAATCTGAGTGAGTTCAGCAAAACGCAACAGGACATCTTTGTACGAGACGGAAGGGTCGCTCATGGCCAGCATGCCCTTCGCAGAGGCCGAGGTTCTCATCTCTGCCTCACTGCTGGAGCTGGACACACTGGGAGGACGGTCCTGCTCACGGGAAGACCGCTTGTCACCATCATATCGGTGCCTCCAGGCCCCTCTGGTGGCTCTTCTGTTGGAGGGGATTTTGACACTAAGTTTAAAATTAACGACTCTGTCCATGAAGCATGAGAATGATATCACATTTTTATCTTAGTCAAAAAGTATAACAATAAGGATATCAACAGAAAAAACAAAACTTTTAAAGGCTTGATCAAGTTATAACATGAAACAACTACTAAGTATGTATGACACAACAAACTGTATATATAGCTACTTTTCTGCCAGTATTTACAATGGATTAGCAAATCCTCCTGAAAAGCAATAAGATTTTTAAAAATAATAAAAATTAATAAAATGTCCACCTAAAAGAAAATAATTACTATTTACCTAATGGGCGGAGTATTGGGATTTTCTTTTCTATGAGCAGCTATTAACTGTTGGACATTTATGGTGGGTCCCTGGGGACCCTGGCCAGTGGGAGTGGTGGACAATGCTGCCGGAATATTGGACAGGCTGCCCTGAGGCCCTGACGGCTTGGGCAGGATGGGCTTCATGAGGGAGAGCCCTGAGGTGAGCTGCTTGCTTAGTTTGTTGTGTGCTTCTGATGACATGGAGATTCTGGGTACCTCCCCTCCTGGCTTGTTGCTACTTGTGTGGATGTCGATTACGCTGATGTTGCCATTGCCATTATTGGAGTTGCTTCTACTGCCCTCCTTCGTTGTCACAACCTGGGGAAGTACCTGCAAGAGGAAGAAGCATAAAAAATACAAAAAAAGTTCTTTCTGGTATCGTTAGCCAATGAGCTATACAGACAATACCTTATTAATATGAATAGTCCAACAAAATTATCATTAACATGACCATCTAGTACATAGGCAAAGTATGAATCTTTACTATTCAGTAAAACATACCTGTAGTGACTGAGGCGACTGAGATCCACTAAGAAGCTGACTCATCATCATCAGAGGAAGCTGAGGACCCCCCAGGGATGAGTAGCCGCCCTGAGGAAGGAAGAGAAGGTTGCCACTTCCTTCTCCACTTCCTTCTTCATCGGTTTTCCCTTCCTGCTCCTCCTCTTTCTCCTCTTGGCCACTCTTCATCAAGAGGACCTGCCGTTTCCTCACCAGCCGGAGGTACAGCTCTTCTTTGCGCTTCTGTAATCTGAGCAGGGTGTTCCACTCCTCCTCTTTCTGTTTCAGCAAGAATTCAATGGCCTGAAATAATAGACCCAACTTAAAATATACAGAATGTTATGTTCAATGTTAGAGTAGGTCTAATATGGCATTTTATTTTAGTCTGAAGAGTGTCCATCACAGCTTGGTCCTAGGTATGGTGCTGTAACTATGGTAGGGGATAAATACTTACTTTCTTACGATACAGTGACAATTGACTGAATGAGTGAATAAGTAATTAAACTTGAAAGCATGTGATTTAGCATATGAGTAAGTGCAGGAGTCTATCAGTGAGTGAGTGAATGAGTAGATGAATGAGTGAGTAAGTGCACAGATTATGAGTGAATGCATAAGTGTATGAGTGAGGGAGTGAAAGCATGTATGCTTACACATACCTGTAATTGAATATATTTACTTTAATAATAGTAATAATACTTGATATTACTACCTCCACTAAAAAATATCAAAAGGAGTACTTCTTTCAAAAGCTACTACTTGGGCTTTATCCAGACAATGCAATCTGGCTTTAGAGACAATAATTAAATAAATGAATAATTAAATATATCAATTAACAAATGAATGAATAAATAAATCACTTAAACAAATAAACAAATAACTACAATAAAAAATTCACTGTCTCAGCCTCACCTCAAGATCTCGCTTCACCTGTCCAAGGGAGCCCTCCACCTGTGACACGGTCGAGAAGGAGTCAAGTGACACCATTTCGTCCAAGGAGCGCTGTCGCTTCTTGGGAACACCCACAGCAGCTTCATCCTCAGCTGGCCGTTTCTCACTTCTCTGGGGAGTTGGAGATCGGCTGGGGGCCTTCTGAGGTGCCAAAGGGGTCTCTGTGTAAAATAGAGCATATAGGATAAATCAAACAATTCAAATTGGAAATTAAATTGATGCCAAGTCAATATTTGTGATTAAATTTTTCTGTAAACAAGAATACATGGTTAAGGATTTGTGAAGGTACTGAACCTGGGGGCCATGGAGTAAAATAAAAATTACGACATCAAATTAAACTTGATTTTTTCTCACCTACAGTAACTACACATAATTATCTCTCACATATCAATAAATTTGAATCTTCCTATAAAGTGTTCTTGTCCTACAACTACCATTAACCTTTTCCTAACTTAACTGAATCTGAGATGACAGACACTGAGCAACCATGAAAATAATTACACATTGGTAGAGGGTCACAGAATGAAAAAGTCCGAGAACTACCAGTTTTGAAAGACAATGAAATATGATGCTTGGTAATAACAAGAAAAATAAAACAATAATAAAATAAAATAATAATAGTAATAATAATAGTAGTCTAACAATAACAGTAATAATAACAAAATAACAGTAATAATAACAACAATAACTGGAACAATAACAGTAACAATAACAAGAATAATGACAACCATAATAACTATAATAGCCTAATGAGAAAAGATAAAAGTAGAAATAATAACAATAATAATGATAATAATAAAATAATAAAAACAATAACAATAACAAAACAAAACAAAACAAAGGAAAGCAAAGCAAAGCAAAACAAAAACAATCATAATAATAATAATAATAACAATAATATAATAAAAAATAACATTAATAATATTAATAATAAAAATAACATTAATAATATTAATAATAACAACAACAACAACAACAATAAAAATAAAAAATAATAATTAATCAATAAATAATTAAATAAGTAAATAAATGCACAAATAAATAAATAGATAACCACAAGAATACAAGAATACAATAATAATAACAATAACAATAATAATAATGATAATAATAATAATAATAACAAAAACCACTAACATTAACAAAGGCTGAAGAGAAGTATTTCTTTATCAGTCTAAAAGTAATATCTCTATCTTTCCCATATTACTACAATCCTCCTGTTCCTCGTTAACTGGGCTCGGTTAGAAATCCCTACCACGGACGGCACCCCTCTCAAACGCATCCCACCATCCCTCGGCACAGTGCCAGCTCTCGGGATCAGCAAATACTAGCACTGGAGATATAAACCCTTTCAAAGAAAATCTAAGGAGAGGGGAAAGCAGGGGAGATCTGGTAGTCCAAGTGGCTGACGTCTTGGTGACTAAGCCCTTGTGAAGCCATCCATGTGTAAACAAATGTAGTAAAATAAAACTAAAAAAGGACAATGCATGTATTCAATGTCAATGGGTTGATTACCAAGCTTATTTGTCATCTATTCCTAAATTCTAATAATGACAAAGACAGTGACACTAATGACAAAAATCAAATTATTTTCATGATCATCATCATTGCTAGCATCATTAATATCATTTATGTTTTCATTATCATTATCATTATCATTTGTATCATCATTATTATTTATATCATAATTATCATCACAGTTATCATTATTGTTTTTTTTCTTCTCTTTTCCTATCATTCTTAATACTATCATCATTATTGTTTACTAGTTATCGTTGTTATCACTATCCATAATCAACATTTTTTATCCTTATCATTATCATAGTGATGATTGTTGTTGTTATTGTTATAGCAATAACCATTGTTACTACTGTCATTATCATCTTTTTTCTCATTATCAATACTATCATTATCATTACTATCGTAATTTTAACTAATCATTATCAAAATTATTACTACCATTAATAGTAGTAACAATGGTAATAGTAATAACAATAATAATAATAATAATAACAACAATAATTACAATAATACCAACAGCAACAATTGAAAATAATGAAAACATTAAGAGCAATGACTACAACAATAATAAATTACTGATAACAATAATAATAATAACAACAACAACAACAATATCAATAATAATAATAATAATAATAATAATAATAATAATAAATATAATAATAATAATAACAATAATAATAATAATAATAATACAATAATAATAATAATAATAATAATATAATAATAAAAAAATAAAATAACAATAATAATAATATAATAACAATAATAACTAATAACAATAATAACAATAACAATAATAACAATAACAATAATAATAACAATAACAATAACAATAATAACAATAACATAATAACAATAACAATAACAACAAATAATAATAATAACAATAACAATAACAATAATAACAAAAAAAATAATAATAAAAAAAATAACAATAACAATATTAATATCATAATAATAATTATAACATAATAATAATATAATAATAACAATAATAATAACAACAATAACTAATAATAATAATGACAATAATGACAATAATAACAATAATAATGATTAGGATAATGATAACAACAATACCAACAACAATAATAATAATAGCAGTAACATTAATAATACTAACAATAAAATTATAAAAAACAAAATAATAATAATTATAATAACAACAATAATGATTATAGTAATAATCAATAACAATATAATAGTAAATAATAATAATAAAATAGTAATAGTAATAGTAATAGTAATATAATTAATATAATAATAATAATAATTATAATAACAACAATGGTCATCATCATCATCATCATAATAACATTAATAATAATAGACAATAATAAACAATAAATAAACAATTAGTAAATAATTAATAAATACTTAATAAACAATTTATGATAATAACAGTAACAATAATAATAATAATAATAACAATAATATTAATAATACAACAACAACAACAACATTAACCAATATTTAAAAACATTACTCATAAGAATCATGATAGCAAAAAAAATTATAAATACTACTATAAATGTATAAGCATAAACATAATCTAAACATGAACAAATTTAGTCTCATTAAAACTGAAAAAATAACAAACAATAACAAAATAATGATAACAATAATACTAATAATACTCAGTAAATTTCATTTCTTTTAAGTATGAACAAAATAAAAAGAAATTACTACATAATAATAATAATAAATAAGTAAATAATAATAATAAATAAACAATATACATGGAAATTGATTTTATAGATAAGAAAAAAATAATAAAAAATAAAATCAAATAAAATGATAATCAAAAAATTAAAAATAAATAAATAAATAAATAAAATAAAAAACAAAAATAGTGTCATCCTGCTGTCTGTTATGTTAGCTCGTCGCAGCTTCCCCACAAGAAACTAGCTTCCAGGAACAACATTATAACTGCATGGTCTGCGGTGTCAATAGCTTTCCCGAGAACAGTATATTTGATCCTAGTTCTACTGGGAAGCAAGTATAAACAGTTACAAGGAAAAACCAAAAGAGAATGTTGATTCCCTAGGCTTAATCGGACAACGACGACTAGAACCGCTGAAATCCCGCCAATTCTCGGGCATGCGAAGGCTTAAGCTCTTACAAGAAAGTGAATCTTCTCATTAATAGATAAAATGAAGATATCTCTTAAAAAGTGACTTTTGTATAGTCATGACTGCCTATGAATTAAAAAAGAAAGTTTTTGACTAAAAGAAAAAGAGAAAAGAAAACACTGAGAACAAGAGAGAAAGAGAGAGAGAGAGAGAGAGAGAGAGAGAGAGAGAGAGAGAGAGAGAGAGAGAGAGAGAGAGAGAGAGAGAGAGAGAGAGAGAGAGAGAGAGAGAGAGAGAGAGAGAGAGAGAGAGCAAAAATAGTGTACATGCAATATAATCACAAAACAAATTACATATACACAAAATGAAATACATAAGCATCTTCAGGGAGTATAAACAAGTTCTTGGAAAAGTGCCCCCAACACGAATGGGCTACATCACACATCCAGGATGGGCCATATGTATATACCTATATCCTGCAGGCATATCTTGCAACCCATTGCCAATTCATAGCTGTCTGACAGGGGACATATTATGGCTTATCTTATCTACTCCACACTACCCTAGTCCCCATTTTCCCTACACATTTCAGGACTACACAAAACCTGGGATCTGGAGTACCTGCAGCAACCACGGCCCTTAACCTACACACATCACACATCATACAGGTAGGGTCACACAAGTCCTACAACCACATCCGACAACTGCTCTTTGCCAGGTCCTGGTCAACAGAAGGCTCAGTAAGATACCTACAGGACCCATGCTCCCCTATGACTCACCTACTGGTCCACTAACCTAGGCTCCCCTATGACTCGTTCGTGGAAATCAAATGTTCTCTACACATGTATGCATGCACACCGCGCACGGACACACACACACACATACATATATACATACATACACCTGTATTCATAATCTAAATATATAAGCAAAGTCATGACTCTTAATACCCATTTCTCTAAAACCACTATATATGAAAATCTATGAGAATATAATTAAAGGGTTAATATCCTATTAAGAATTAAACTCAGTTTAAAAGATTGTTCGAAAGTGGACACTAAAATGTCAAGAAAATTGATATCAGGAAAACTGATATAATCATCACTGTTCCGAATATTATCATTTATTTTTATAATCATACTATTACTATTATTATAATATTATCAATATCATTATAGTTTTTATCAACATTATCATTATCATCATCATTTTTATTACTGCTTTTGTTATCATCACTTATCATATTTATCCTTATCGTATCTTATCATTATCATCATTTTCACCTTTACCACCATATCATTATTTCTATTATGATTATGATTATTGCTATTATTAATACTTTTACTATTACTATTAACACTCATTAATTTTATCATTGATATTATCACTATTATCATCATTAATATCATTATCATAATCATTATTATAATCATTATTGATTATCATTACCATATCATCATTGTCATTATAATATCACTGTGATATCATCATAATATCGTTATCATTACCATCATTATCATAATAACATGAATAATAATATCAATGACAATATCAATAATAGTGACAATGATGGTGATGACGATATTACATAATAATAACAAAAATAACAAAATCAGTAGTAATAATATTAATATTAGCATCAACAATAAAAATAACAACAATAATAATACTAATAATACTAATACTAACATTAATAATAATAATAATAATAATAATAATAACATTATTAATAATAATAATGATGATAACAATAATAACAATAACAATGATTACAATAAACACAAAACTATGTATGAAATAAAGCAATAATAATACATAAAATAATAATAATAAACGTCATCAGCAGCATCCTCCGCATAAACATCATAATAAAAACAAGTATAACAGCAATAAAAATTATCAAAATGGCAAACTAAAAAAATAATTCATAAGTAAAATAGTTTCCAAAATTACTAAAATATGAAAAAAATAATCTTTAAAAATGGATATCAGAAATACGATATACAAAAAATAATAATAATACAAAGAGAAACATTAATTATTGTCAACAAGAACAAAAATAAATACTGTAGTTATAGCATTCCTTATTTATGTTTTTATTATAATAGCAAATCCTTGAAATCTGCATCAGTAAGAGTGCAAAATACAGACCAAATTTCGCACACATTAAATCATCATCATATGTGGGGCATCATCCTTAATGCTGTATCATTAGATATTCAATAATGGAAGAAAATCTAACAATCTAAAGCTAGGAAAGTATGTGAACGTTTTGTCCACTGTGATTTTAGTCTATTAATCTTAGATACATTTGACTTCACTTGTACATAGTCACTAGAAAGCTTTTATTACTATTGGTATTCCTAATAATGTTCTAATAATAATTGCTAATAGTATTCTAATAACAATAATTCTATTTAAATTAACTATGCCATTCTTAGAAATAAAAGCTTCTTCCACAATATATTCAAGGAATGGGAAAGCACAGGTGAGGTCATGGGAGGCCCAGTAATTAACTTCTTGGCTACTGTTTGTGAAGCCATTTATGGATGAATAACATTGACAAAATGCCATAGTGGACAGTGCATGTACCCAACACCACTGAGTTGACACCTACATGTATATACCACTTTGAACATTTGTAATTTCCTGTTGGCCAATGCAAAATCACATCTATTATTTCATGTCTCATTGTGTGTATAACAATAACAAAAAAACAAACAAAAAAACAATAATAACACCAACAACAATAACTTTAAAAATCAAGAAAAACAACACTAACACTACTAGTAGTAGGCCTACCTAAAAATAATAGCAAAAGGAACCGATTACAAGAACAAAAAACAAAACGCAATGCTTACCTCCTTTGCTGTTCTCATCATTCGACTCCTCGGTCCCTCTCTCATTCCCTTCACTTATCACTAACTTGTCCTCATCATCTTCACTTGACTCTTTACCCTCGTCTTCACTTCCCTCTACATCCACTTGAGAATCGTCTGCTTCTTCAGTGTCCATCTTATTATCACTCTCTTCCACACCCTCATCTTTTCTATTACTCGACTCCTCGCTCACCTCTTTATTATTATCTTTGACTTCCTCCCTCTCTTTACTTTGTACTTCCCCATTCGCCAGCGCGTCCGAGTCTCCCAGTTTAGTGTGGTTATCGTTAATATCTTGCTCCTCCTCGCTTCCCGTTTTCCCTGGATTGTCTTGGCATCCCGTTTTCTTCGAGTTGTCTTGGCATCCCGTTTTCTTTAGTGACTCATCCATGCCTACGTCCGGATCCCTGGCTGCGTCCATGGCTCCGGCCGCAGAGTCATCCGGGATCATACTGCGGTCGCCTGTCGAAAAGGATATGCACGTTTAGAATCACAAGAAATGGCGTTTCATAATGCACACAACGCTAATATTTAAAAAGAACAGATGTTTAGCGAGAGTCCGCTGACGTTCTCAATCACAAGAACCGCACTGAACAAGACCTTGGGGGGGAAATAATGATATTTAACTTTCAACCATCCGCGAATACACCTTTCACTCCCGCAGGTATGGCCCAGCGCTCACCTTTATCTACACTTCAGCCGATATCTGTCCCACACTTTCTTCCCACTGACAGCAGAACCACGAGGTCAGGGCGACTGCACTCCACAATAACCAGAGGAGGAGAGAGCCTTCAAACACCATTCACATCACTCCTCCCTCTACAGCCGCGAAAAATCAGGCCACAGTATGCAAAGGAAGCGAAAAGGCCCCACGGCGGAGCAGAAGTAGCGGCGGCGACGAAGGCCACGGAGGCAGCGGCAAGGTCCTCCCCGTGCGAGCTGCGGGAGGAACGAGCACACGACACGTCCGCTCAGCGTGCCTTCGCCGACGGAAACTCCACACACACACACAGGGAACTACCCGGGCCCCGTCCCCTCCCCGGAGAATAGTTCAAGGTCAAGCTAGCCCGGGGCGTTGACTCACTCACGGCTCGGCGGAGGGGCGGGGAGGGTGGGGTACGGAGGGAGGGGTGAGGGAAGAAAGGCTACACGCGGCTCTCGCTTTTACTTGCTCACCCACACGGGTGTGTGTGTGTGTGTGTGTGTGTGTGTGTGTGTGTGTGTGTGTGTGTGTGTGTGTGTTGTGTGTGTGTGTGTGTGTGTGTGTGTGTGTGTGTGTGTGTGAGCGAGCGCGCGTGCATGCTTGTGTGCGTGTGTGCGTAGAGAATGTTCGATTTCCGCGAACTCGACAAGAAGGAATTACTCCAATAGTGTGTTTTATCGCCAAATAATGGGGGAGGGGGGAGGAAGCGACTCATCCTAGGAACGCGAGCAGAGATGCCTCGATTCCCAGAAAGCGAGGCGCGTTTTCAAAGGACGCGACGCCGCCGGAGACCCGCCGACCAGTTCCGCCTTGGCCGTCCGCGGGACTCGGTTCCTTGCGGACGATACGACCTGACTGCTGCCCACTCGAGGCCGTGAAAAAGACCTTGATTCCACGATATCGGAATAAATAAATCAAATAAATACATCCTTTCTGAAATCCTCTTCCAGATATCCACATTTGACTTCACCAATATGAGGAAGAACCGATTCCATGACATCAAAACAAAATAAATACCACCCTCTACCACATCCTATTCGAGATATCCATTCGACTTCAGCAATGTATAAATAAAATGAGGAAGAGTGAGGATTCCCAGCCCAGCATTCCTCAACCAGTGACTCGTTGGACATATGCCGCCATACACCACTCGGCAGGGCAGCAATGGCGCGCCTTTCCTGTGACGTCACTTCCGCCCTCCGACAGGATACCTAGCGACGTGGGGAAGGAAGGGAGGGGGGAGGGGAGCTGGGAAAGGTACACGGCGAGGGGATGGCGAGGAGGGATGGGCGGGGGGGGGGGGTAGTGATTTAAGGCAGTGTAAAGAGGAGGTGCACGTTTGACCAAGTTCACAGCCACCTTTGCTGAGCGAACTGCAGAACATTATGACAGCCTTCCAAGGTCAGAGCCGATCTCTCTTCTCTTCTCTCCCTTTCTTGTTTCTCCTCTCCTTCTCCTCCTCCTCCTTCTCCCTCTCATTCTTTTCATTCTCCCTCTCCCTTTCATTCTCTTAATTTCCTCCCACACTCTCATTCTCTTCATTCTCCCTTACCCACTCATTTTTTCACTCTCCCTCTCCCTCTCATTTTCATTCTTCTTCTCATTCTCTCCCTCCCTCCCCCTCTTTCTCTCCTTCTCCCACCTACAGCCAGTCTCGAGTCCACGTGCCGCCAACGGGCAAAGCATGTGGAAAGTAGGCCTATAAAATCAGGCGAAGGCCAGACAGGGAATCGAACTCGAAACAATGCGCTTACCTCCACTCTGCTCCCCCCCTTACCTCCCACTTCATTCCCTCTCTCCCTCCCTTCCAAGTCCCCCTCCCTCCCCCCCGGGTCTCCTACCTTCCCAGAGGTTATTTTCAGGGGTGGCGAAGTCAAAGGAAGTAGGTGGTGACCCTTGCCGGAAGGGGTCTGGGAATCGGGGTGGGGGAGGGAGGGGAGAGGGAGAAGACAGAGAAAGGAGAGAGAGGGAGAGGGAAAAGGAGAAGAGTGGTAGACGGAGATGGAGAAAGGGAAAGGAGGGAGGGAGAGGAAGAAAGAGGTATAAAAGAGGAAGAGAAAGAACGAGACAGACACAAAAAAAGAACAAATACGAATCCAATAACAAAAAAGAACTAAAAACAAACCCAAAAAGGCGTAGCGAAAGAGAGAACGGGAAACATGAACGAAGACATAACAAAGTCAACGAAGAAGGCATGACAAACAATCAGAGAAAATCAGGACAAAATAGAAACAAAGCGAGCAGAGAGCGGAGAGGGGAGGAGAGAGAGTGAGAGAGAGGAAGAGAGGGAACGAGAGAGAGCGAAGAGAGGAACGAGAGAGAGCGAAGAGAGGGAACGAGAGAGAGCGAACGAGAGAGAGCGAAGAGAGTGAGAGAGAAGAGAGAACGAGAGAGAGTGAGGAAGAGAGGAACGAGAGAGAGTGAAGAGAGGGAACGAGAGAGAGTGAAGAGAGGGAACGAGAGAGAGTGAGAGGGAACGAGAGAGAGTGAGAGGGAACGAGAGAGAGTGAGAGGGAACGAGAGAGAGTGAGAGGAACGAGAGAACGACGAGAGAGAGTGAGAGGGAACGAGAGAGAGCGAACGGAAGAATGCAAACGAAAGAAAAGAGAAACGTGAAGTCAACAAAGAAGATGAAGCAAGCAGACGAAATCAGGACAAATAGGGAGGCAAAGCGAGTCAAGAGAAGCAAGAGAGAGGAGGAGAGAGAGCGAAGAGAAAAAAGAGCAATCGAGAGAAAAGTGAAGTCAACACAGAAGCAAGCAGAGAAAATCAGAACAAAAAGGGGAGCAAAGCGAAAGAGAAGCAAGAATGCAAGCAAGGAAGTCGAGACTCGAGAGCAACTCGAAGACATCAAGACGAAGAGGAAGCACAGAGACGAAGAGAAGCAAGCAGAGGAACTCGGGAGAGAAATGGAAGCAAGCAAACATGAGAGGAAATGGGAGTGAAAGTGAAAAAATCGGGATAGACATGAAGCAGAGGCGCAAGCAATTAAGAGCAGAGACGGAAGCAAGCAAAAGAAATCAGGATAAAAATCATGGAAGCAAGCAGAACGAAGAGAAACAAATCAAAGACAATCAGAAAAAGTGAAGCAAACAAAAAAAAACAAAAAAAACGCAAACAACACGCAGCAAGCAAACACACGAAGAAGGGAAACGAAGGAGAGTGCTTGCGCCCCCCACCCTCCCTCCCTCTCTCACCCCTCCCCCCTCCCACCCTCTCGCAACCCGAAGCCCAAGAATCCATCATTAGAGTCGGCGCTTTCTCAGAAGAGTCAATTCCGGGGAGGGAAGCCCGCCTCTCGGAAGCCAGTGTGTCAAGGAGTTCCTGGGAAACGCGAGATCCAGGTGACAAGGGCATCGGGCACCCTCCTCCCCTCCCCTCCCTCCCTCACTCCTCCTGCACCCTCCCGCAACTCCTACGCTCGCATCCTTCTCCCGCAATGCCCTCACTTCATTCACTTACTTCACTCTCTCACCCACTCTCTTATTTCACTCTCTCTCACTCACTCCACTCACTCACTCACTCACTCCCCATCTCCCTCTCACCCTCCCCCCTCGACCTTACCAATCTCCGCACTCCCCCCCCCCCGATTGATTGTGTGACTGCGAATGAATGGGTGAGTGGGTGGGCACTTCATGGCTGTGTGGGCGTGGGGGCGTGCATGTGCGGTCGTGTGTGTGTGTATGTGAATGTGAATGTATATGTATATGTTGTGTATGCGTAATATAATGTATGTGTGTGTGCATGAGCTGCATGTAAATGTATGTGTGTGTGTGTGTTGTGTGTGTGTGTGTGTGTGTGTGTGTGTGTGTGTGTGTGCGCGCGCGCGTCTATGTGTGCGTGCGCATGAGCCTGCATGTAACTGCATGCGCGCGCGTGTATGTGAGTGTGTGTGTGCGTGCATGATCCTGCACGTAAATGCATGTGTGTGCATGTGCGTGTGCGTGCATGTGCGTGCGTGTATGTGTGCGCGTCGTGTATGTGTGCGTGTGTGCATGTGTGCGTGTGTGCATGTGTGCATGTGTATGTGAGTGTGTGTGTGCGTGCATGATCCTGCACGTAAATGCATGTGTGTGCGTGTGCGTGCATGTGCGTGCGTGTATGTGTGCGCGTCGTTGTGTGTGGCGTGTGTGCATGTGTGCGTGTGTGCATGTACGTGTGTGTGCATGTGCGTGTGTGTGCATGTGCGTGTGTGTGCATGTGCGTGTATGTGCATATACATGAGCGTGTATGTGCATATACATGTGCGTGCGTGTGTGTGCATGTGTGCGTGCGTGTGTGCATGTGCGTGCGTGCGTGTGTGTGCGTGCGTGTGTGTGTGTGCGTGTTGTGTGCGCGTGTGTGTGGTGTGCATGTGCGTGCGTGTGTGTGCATGTGCGTGCGTGTGTGTGTGCGTGCGTGTGTGTGCATGTGCGTGTGTGTGTGTGTGCGCATGTGCGTGGTGTTGCGTGTGTGTGCGTGCATGTGCGCATGGTGCGTGGTGTGTGCATGTGCGTGTGTGTGCCCGTGTGTGCATGTGCGTGTGCGTGTGCATGTGCGTGTGTGCATGTGCGTGTGTGCATGTGCGTGTGTGCATGTGCATGTGCATGTGCGTGTGCGTGTGTGGTGCGTGTGCGTGCATGTGCATGTGCGTGTGTGCATGTGCGTGCATGTGCATGTGCGTGTGTGCATGTGCATGTGTGCGTGTGTGCATGTATGTGCATGTGCATGTGCATGTGCATGTGCGTGTGCATGTGCGTGTGTGCATGTGCCAATATGTGTGCGTGTGTGCGTGCATGTGCGTGTGTGTGCGTGTGTGCATATGCGTGCGTGTGCGTGTGTCCATATACGTGCGTGCGTGTGTGTGTGTGTGCATGTGCGTGTGTGTGTGCGCATGTGCGTGTGTGTGCGCATATGTCGCGCGTGTGTGTACCTGCCAAACCCAGACCAAATTTCCCGGTTTAAAAAAATCCGAATTCGTGACGCCAAAACAAGGACTGGCGCAGTGACACTCACGCGCCCCTAAGGCCGCTTTCCGCCGACTGCCCGATGGGATTTTCGCCCATCGCGTCCCCGCAGCCCGTCGTTCCCCCGAGCGGTTTACCTTGACCCAAATGCGCAGATCCTCCCTCGCGCGGGGCGGCGCCGCGCGGCGCACCTACCGTTCTCTCGGGGGCGGCGAGCGAGCGGGCGATCATGTGCAGCAGGTACTGGTTCACGTCGTGACCTGACTCGTCCCCGGCGGCGGTCAGAGCGGGCGGGGCGCGGCTGACCTGCTCCGCGGGCCCGTCCACGTCCACGAATTCGTCCTCGGAGTGGGCGGACGCCTCGCTCCGGTTGCTGCTCACGACGCTGCGCCCGTCCGCGCCCGCGCGTCTGCCGTCCTCCACCAGCGCCATCCTATCCTTCGCCCTGCTCATGGCCAGGAGCCCGCTGCTGATGAGGTCCTCCAGCGTCCAGTGGCTGCCCACCACCGGGCCCTCCTCCGCGCCGTCCTTGAGGAGGGCGGGCGGCCCGTCCTGCAGGCTGCCCTCCTTCTCCCCGAGCTCCTCCTTCTGCTTAGACAACTCAAAAAGCCGCTTGTAGCTGCGCGCGTTCCAGGCGTAGTACTCCATAAGGCGCTGCACCACCTCGTCGGTGGCAGCCAGGGGCGCCAGCTGCCCGATGTGCAGCGAGCAGATCCGCGACCAGCGCGTCAGCTCCCGCACGTTGTTCTCGCCGAAGACCCGCTGCAGCGTCCGAAACAGACTCGGGTACTTCCACGGGAGGCGGTGGAACGACGCGCCCACCTTCGCCTTCTTCACCGTGCATGTCTTGATGAGGCACGAAGACCCCATGGCGGGGGCGGGCGTGGCGCAGAGGACGGGGAGGGCGGGGGTATTCCTCTCGTGCTTAGGGACAAGCGCCTCCGTGGGATCCCGCAGAAACCCTCGCTCCACACCGGCGGGACACAGTAACACAGAAAATCAGAACAAACACAGTCACACTTCAAGGCTATTCCGGCCGAGCACACAGCCAGCCGCCCTTCCGACGGCGGTGGCGGCGCTGATTGCTGATCAGCGAGTATGAAGGCTGGAGCGCCTCCGGGACGCGACACAGGACACAAGCACAGCCACCAGCCCGTGCAGCTTCCACGGTAGACTGGCGTGGCGAGGCGGAGCTGAGGAGGTGCTGGAGGTGGCGGCTACGGTTGCCTGGCAGCCCCAGCCTCGACCCCCGCACCCTACGCTCGCCCGGGGAGGTCATGACCCGGGCTGACCCACGCCTCCAGCGCCGCCGCTCATTGGCGGTCACCCTCCCCGCCGGCACGTGATTGGCTGCCACGGTAACGGGCCGGGGAGGGCTGCCATGTGGACGCCAACTCGTCACGGCCTCGCCTCGCCCAACCACACAACCCATTTCCGCCAACTGCCTGTTCGCCTCCGCTCCCCGGCGGCGGCGCGGACCAACTGCCTCGTTTGCAGCGTGGCGGCCCTCGTTTCGACGCCCCTCCAGTCTCCCCTGCCCATTCAAATCTACAGACTGACGTTGCCGTAACTGATCATGAAGCTGACCACCACAACTATTGTGATATAAAACCACTTCATAAACGCACACACACACAAATGCATACGTACGTCGGCCGCACCGCCCCAGGACAGGACGGGGTGCTCCGAGGAGGCGGCCTCGCTTGGCGTCAGGTCTTGGGCCAACCACACACTCCCCACGCCTGTCCCTCGCCCCCGGCCCCCCTCTACGCCCGTGACTGGTCTTCACGCCGAACCGACCCACCCTGGTCTGCGCTGGGGGGAGGGAGGGAGGGGAGAGGAGAGTGGAAAATACGAGATAGAGGGGGTGCCATGAGAAGAGAGACATTGGGGTGAAGGAGAGAGAACGGAGAGAAGAGAATGAGAAGGTGCGTCAGAGAACAGGGTGGGAAGAAGCGAAGAAAACCAAAATTAGATCAAAAAGGTGTAAACATCAGCGCGGCGAACGCATGAGCAAAATCGACCCCATATGGATGTTAGAGGGGGGTATGGGGTAAATAGGCACGCAAGGGAAAAGGGAGAAAAGGAATAAGAGTGTGTGTGAGTGTGTGTGTGTGTGTGTGTGTGTGTGTGTGTGTGTGTGTGTGTGTGTGTGTGTGTGTGTGTGTGTGTGTGTGTGTGAGAGAGAGAGAGAGAGAGAGAGAGAGAGAGAGAGAGACAGACAGACAGACAAAAAATGAATGGAAACTGAATAGCAAAAAAAAAAGCCCTTCCACGAGAACAGATCTCCCAACTTACATAAATTCATTCACCAAATTGCCCTAACACTCCTTCGCGTGACGTATTATAAACGAAGCAAGAACCATTTCGAAACGACCTTCGGAACGGCAATGAACACCTCCTTGACTCTAATTATTACGTTAGCGCCAAGAAATCGGTCGAGCCTACTTCTCACTCTCGCGGCAGGACGTAGGCCAGTGGGGGAACGAGGAGGGGGGAGGAGGTGGGGGGCGAGGGTGAGAGGAGAGGGAAGGGGGGGGGGGGAAGGGCAACACCTCTCTCTCTCTCCTCCCCTTTCGACCCCAGGGACTCCTTCGCGGCGTGGAAAGGCGCAGGGTCATCTCTTCTCTTTCTTTCGCTCTTGTTTTCAGTTTCTCTTTCTCTTTCACTTTTACTCTCTCTCCCTTTCTTCTCCCGCTCGTTCCTCCTCCTTCCTTCGCCCTTTTTTTACTCTTCCTCCCCCTCCCTTCTATATCCTCTCTCTCCTCCTCTTCTCTCCTCCTCAATCCCATCCTCCGCTCCTCTCTCTCCCCCCCTTTCCCCCTCACTCTCTCTCTCTCTCTTCCCCTCTTACTCTCCCTCCCTTCTCCATATCCTCTCCCTGACCCCCCCCCCTCTTGGTGCCCCCTTTGGAGGTGAGAGCAGCCCCTTTGCCCTTCCTCCTCCCTCCTCCACCCCTCCCTCTCTCCTCGCCTCTCCTCTATTCTCATCCTCTCCCCCCTCTCCCCCCTTCTCCCCTTCCCGTTCTTCTCCCTCTCCCTCTCCTTACCTCCTCCACCCTTTCCCTCTACCTCCACCGCCCCCCTCCCTCTACCTCCTCCGCCCCCTCCCTCCTTCCCCTCTAACCTCCCTCACCACCCTCTAGAAACGCCCGAGCCCCTTCGACGGCGAAGCGTGCCAGGGGGTGCCAGAGTGCCAGTCTGCTAATCAATCCGTCACCCACTTCCGGTCAGGTCGCCAAGCCAGGTCCCCAGACAATGCTGAACTTTTGGCGCAACAGCATGGCTTTGTTTCGGTTTCTTGTCTCATTTTTTTCTTGTTTGAAATTCGTTTGTTTCTGTTTTTTTGTTTTGATTTTTTCCTCTTTTTATCTCTCTCTCTTGTTGCTTCTCTTTCTTTACCATATTCTTATGTCCGCTTGTAATCGTATCTGTTGACTGTCCTTTCCCCCTCATGTTTCTTTTTCTTCCTGAAAATGAGTTTCAGACCCCTTCGACTTTTCCTTCCCTACATCTCTTCCTCTCATTCTCCACCACGTATTCTCTTCCCCTCTCCACTCCTCCTCTCCCTCTCTACTCCTCTTCTTTCCTTTCCACTCCTCCCCTTCCTCTCCTCTCCTCACCACTCCTCCCTCTCCTCTCCCCCTCGTTCACCCTTTTCTGCGAACCCATTGGGGGGAGGGGGGGGGCGCAGGCTCACCTTGGAGGCACTGCGATGAGGTCATGGCTCGGGCGGCGGGCGGCGGGCGGAGGGAAGTGGGCGGGAGGAGGAAGCCAGCCCGATGACGTCATAGTCATATCGATGACATCACGCCCGAGCTGATGACGTCACGAGTCGACGGATCAGCGTAGGAAAGGCCGCGAAACAAATCCCGTTTCCTCTGACTGGATGACGGCAGGCATCTCTCCGTCCGTTTCCTTCCTTCCTTTCGTTCATCCATTTACATATTCACCCATGCACCTACCTATCCATTCCTCCACCCACCCACTTACTCACCTACCCACCCATCCATCCACCCACCCACCTACTTCTTATCCACTCACCCATTAATCACGCATACACCACCCACCCACTTACTCATCCAACCACCCACCCACTTGCTCATCCATCCACCCACCACTTTACCCCTCCACTCACCCATCCACAACCCTCCATCCTCTCCTCCCCTCCAAAAGGAAATATTATTCGCGTTCCCTTCCCGCCCATCAACAAAAATCTAAAAAAAAAAGGGGACTTCGAGCTCTTGAACCGGTGCCCTTTCATCATCACTTTCCCCTTCTCACGCCAGGCAAGTAGTCATCATCATCATAATCATCATCGCCATAGTCATCGTCGTCATTATCATCATCATCGCCGTATCAACACGGTAGAGTGTTTTTCCATTCATCATCGCCGTCATCATTATCGTCGTCGTCGTCGTCATCGTCATCGTCATCGTCGTCGTCATCATCATCGTCATCGTCGTCGTCGTCGTCGTCGTCGTCGTCATCCCCTCGACACGAGCGATCGGTCCTTGTAATTAGCGTCGCCTCATTGCCACTACGATTACTCACGCCACAGCACCTACTGGGCCACTTTCA
>NW_020870986.1:247308-254808 GCF_003789085.1 Penaeus vannamei | reverse complement strand
TATATAGCATATATAATATATAATATATATATATAATTATGTATATAATATATGTATAATATATATTATAGTATTATGTATATATTATATATATATGTATAATATATGTATGTAATGTTATAAATATTATATAATATATATATATCATATATATATAATGTATGTATGTATATATATGTATATAATATAATGTATAAATGTAATATATATGTATATAATTTGTTATAATAATAATATATGTATGTATATATATATATGTATATATATATATATATATATATATATATATATAATATATATATATGTAATATATATATAATGTTATATATATTAATATGTAAGGTATGTAGTATATATGTAATGTATTAGTATGTATGTAATAATTGTATAATATATATTTATATATATATGTTAATATATGTATGCATAATATAATATATATATAATATATATAATTAATATATCATATTACTATATATAATATTGTGTGGTGTGGTAACATATATAATAATGTATATATGATATATTATAAATAGTGTATGTATGTAATAATACATATGTATGTATGTAATATATATATTATATATAATATATATATATATATGAATATTTATGAGTAATAATATGTATATATTGGCATATTAGATATATATATATTATATATATATATATATATATGTATATATAGTATAATATAATATGATATATTAGTATAATATATATTATTATATAATATATATATATGATATAATGTATAGATGTAATGTATATCAAATTCAATATATATAATAATACATATATATATTATTAATATAATATATATATATATATATATATATATATATATACGTATTGTTAATAATACGCTGTGGTGTGGTGGTGTGTACATATATATAGCACATATACATGCAATGCACACATTACATCATACACTATCTATATCTATACATATTATATAGATAAGATAGAATTGTAATATATATATGTATAGTATATATAAACTCTATATTATATATATATATAATATGTGGTGTGTGTGTGTGTGTGTGTGTGTGTGTGTGTGTTGTGTGTGGTGGTGTGTAATGTGGCGTATGCATAATGTATATATGTATAAAATGTTGTGTGTGAAAAACGTGAGAGCGAGAGAGAGGAGAGAGAGAGAGAAAGGAGAGAGAGAGAGAGAGAGGAGAGAGAGAGAGAGAGAGAGAGAGAGAGAGAGGAGGAGAGGAGAGAGAGAGAGAGAGAGAGAGGAGAGAAGAGAGAAGGGGGGGGAGGGAAGAAGCGATGCAGAGAGGGAGGAAGAGGGAGAGGAAGATAAGGAGGCAAGAGTATGAAGAGAGAAGAGGGAGAGGAGATGTAAGGAGAGAGGAGAGAGAGAGAGAGACGAGTGAGAGAGAGAGGAAGAGAGAGAGAGGGGGAGGAGGGAGGAGAGAGAGAGGGGGGGGGAAATTATTTTGTGAGCAATTTATGCGACGAACTGATTTTGCATATTCAAAAACCCTAAGAATCTATCGTTAATAATTATATTATCATTATACAGTACTAAATCAATAATAGTCTTTACATTACCATCAGCCATACTATGGTCATTTCAATATTCGTCTCCTTTTATAAAATAATAATAATGACTAATGATCATATTATAATACAGTACTAATGATTTGAAAATATTCCAATAAAAATAAAATGAACAACAAAGAATTATAATGATAAAATAATAATATATTAATAATTAATAATGAAATAATATAATATTAATAATAATGAATCATAATAATATAATAATAATAATAATGAAAATAAATATTAATATATTTTAATTATATTATTATTATCATTATACTTAATAATAATAATAATATAATAATAATAACAATAATNAAATAATAACTGATAACCAAATAATAATAATGAATACATAAATAATAATAATAATGAAAAATAATAAATAATAAATTACTTATATATCATTATTATTATCATTATACATATAATATAATAATTATCATAAATTATAATAATAACAATAATATACAATGATATAATATAATAATAATAAAAATAAGAACAAGAAGGATCAGAATGATATCACATAATTTCATCACCAGCATCAGCATCATTATTATTATTCATACATTATGTATCATTTACTATTATGATCATTTATTTCATCATATATAATTATTGTTTATTAACTGCCTCATATCAATTACTATTAAAAATCTTATCATATATGTAATAATTATTATTATTGATATATTATTTCATGGCCATCTCATTATATCATTACAATTTGCTAATGTGTTATATCGATATATTTTTCCTCTGACAACATCTCACCATCATTCATTTCATATCCTTCAAACTCATAACCAACTCTATCTCATCATCATTCACCCCTTACACCCATTTCATCACCCCACCACCAACATCACCCACCATTCATTCATTCACTACCATTTCAATAATCACCAACATTTCACCACCATCATCATTCAATCGCCACCGATATCACCCCACTATTTAACAACCATCTACATTCACCATCCTCAGATTCTTCCCTATCCTCAGCCCCTCCTCTACCCTTGGCAAACGGGAATCGTAACAATACCCAGGCTTTAATGAAGTGAGTGTGACGTCACAAACAAAAAAAAAAGATGAGGAGAGGGAGGGGGAAGGGAGGATTGGAGAGGGAGGGAGGGAAGGAAGAGGGAAGGGGAAAGGAGGGAAGGACGGCAAGGAAAAGAGCGGAGGAAGAGACCAAAGGAGGGGCAAGGAGAGGATGCTAAAGAAGAGCACCCATGGAGAGACGAGAGATTGAGAAAGAAGAGGAGAGAAGGAGGTGCCAGAGAGAGAGAAGAAGTGAGGATGGGAGAGCAGGAGAGACGATGTCTGCGAAATCGGGACGACGGACCTTCTTAGATCGATCAGAGGGGTCGAAACGGAGAGTGCGAAAGGAGTTTGAGAAAAAAGATAGAGGGTCAGTGGCCAGCTCGGATGAGAGTTAAAGACGAGAGAGGCCACGACGAGAGAGAGATCGACGAGATGGATGCTTTTACGTAGAGACGGAGGACCTAGGAGGCAGAGTAGCACGAGAAGAGAGGAACGGAGAGGAAGAGACGAGAGTGAGGATTACCGTAGAGGAGGTGGACTAAAAGAAAAAGAGGATAGATAGGCAACAAGCGAAACGAGGACGCACGAGCACAGTTATTCAGAGGACGAGACGGAGCTGAGAAAGACGAGAAGACGAAGAAAGAGCGAGACCGATTGCCGACAGAAGAGCGAGAGGAAAAGAAGATCACGAGGAGAAAGACGACCGACGTTTGAGATAAGAAGAGAAAGATCTGAGAAGAGAAAACGCTCGTAATGCCGAGAGAAGAGAGAGAAGAAGACGCAGAGAGAGACGCAGAAGGAGGAAGGAGACGGAGAGCATGAGAGAGGAGAAGAGGAAGAGAGCTATCGAGAGACGAGAAAGAGGAAGAAGAGAAAAGAGAAAGAGAGAGAAGGAAGAGAGAAACGATTAAAAAACAGGGACCCCCGCCCAGACAAGAGGTCCCAACATCCCAGAAAAAAGAACCCAGAGCACGGGACCATAAAAAAGGGTGAGGGGCAGGGGGAGGAAAGGGGGAGGAAAGGGGGAGGGTCGAAGTCATTGGCACAGAAACGGCTTGCTTGATGGGGCAAGCCAAGGGTCAGGCTGGGAAGCGATGAACCTCCTCCGTCTCGCTCACTGCTAGACACCCCAGACGGACGACTCACACAGGTGAAAAGGGGCAAGTGGGGAGAGGGAAGAAAGGGGAAGGGAAGAAAGGGAAGGGGGACAGGGGAGAGGAAGAAAAGGAAAAGAGGGAGAGGAAAAGAAAGAGGAAAGAGGAGAGAAGAAAGGGAAGGGGGAGAGGGGTAGAGGAAGAAATGAATAGGGGGGAAGGGGAGAGGGAAGAAAGGGAAGGGGAAGATGGGAAAAGAAGGAGTGCGTAGAGTGGAAGGAAAGGGGAGAGGAAAAGGGAAGGGGAAAGGGGGGATAAGGGAAGGGGGAAAGGGAAGAGGGGAAGGCAAGGGGATAGGTAAGAAAAGGAAAGGAAGAAGGGAAAGGACTAGGAGGAAAGGAATGGTGGAAGGTTAAGAAATGGAGAAGAAGAATAAGGAGGGAAGGGGAGGGGGAGGGAAACGGGAGTAGGGAAGCGGGAGGGGAAAGAAAGGGAGAAAGGTATGGAGAGGAAGGGCATAGAGGGGAGGGGGTTAGAGAAGGAGTAGGGGAAAGAGGAAAGGAGACGGGAAAAGGGAAGGAGACGGGCAAGAGAGAGACAAGGAAAAGTTGAGGGTGTAAGAAGGGGGAGGAAGGGGTGGGAGGGGATGAGCGAAGAGAGAGAGAGAAGAGACAGCAGAGACGCAGAGAGGAGAGAGGGGAGAATAAAGGGAAAAGGGACTATGGGAATAAAGGGAGGAGAGCCAACGACGAGAAAGGAAGGAAAGGGGACGAGGAAGGGATAAACAAGAGGAAAAGGAGGAGAGGAAAAGGGATAGACAAGAAGGAAAAGGGAGAGGGAAAGGACAGGAAGGGAGGGGAGAGAAGGGGAAAGGAATACAGGAAGAGATCTAAAAGCCACGGCGAAGGAACGGAAGAGGACGGAAAGAGAAGAAGGAAGGAGGAGGAAGAGGAGACGGGTAGGGAAGAACAAGAGAGAGGCAGGAAGCAAAGGAAACGGACGATGAGGATAAGGAGGAGGGAGGAGGAAGGAAGGAGGTGGCAAGGAGCGAAGAAGAAAACGAAGAAGAATAGATGCAGTAGGAGGAGGGGGGAGTGAATTTTTAAATAACAAGCAATACGGTGAATGAAAAGTGCACGAATTGAGAGAGAACAGACCGGAAAGACATGGGACAGACAGACAGACAGAGACGAAAGACACAGACAAAGATAAACAGACAAACAGAAAGAACTAATCACGAGTTATTCCCCGCCTGCTATCGTGAGGTTGTCGATATTTACGCCGAGAGTCGATGAAACCAGTCATCCGTTCCTTCGGTGTTCTCTTAAATGAATGGACACGAGGAGGGGGAAAGGGGAGGGGGAAGGGGAGGGAGAGATAAAGGAAGGGGAGATATGGGGGATGGGGGGCGGTTAGGGAGTGGGAGAGGAAGCAGGATGGGGATGGGGAGGAGAGGGGGAGGAGGAGGAGAGGGGGAGGGACAGGGAGATGGGAGAGGGAAGCAGGATGGGGATGGGAGGAAAGGGAAGGGATGGGAGGGGAGGGGAGTAGAGGGGAGGAGAGGGGAGGGGAGGGGAGGGAGGGCAGGGTGAGGGAAAGGGAAAAGGCCTAGGGAGTGTGGGATGGATAAGACTGAGAGGAAGGGGGGAGGGAGAGAGGAAGGAAAAGAGAAACAGAGAAGAGAGACAGAGTGAGAAAGAGTGTTTTAATGTATGCGCGCCTCCATATGCTTGCGCGTGTGAGATATACACGTGTAGTATGCCATGCGCGCGTAGATGCGTAAAAAAAAAAAAAAAAAAAAAAACAAAATCTAGCCCGCGGAGAGAGTAAATAACTCCGCAAGAGAGTGAAAGGGTGAAAGGGTCTGCGGTCGAGAAAAAAAAGAAAATAATGCAAGCGGAAACTGAACTAAAACATATTCTCTGAAATGCAGCCGTTCTCCTTGGAAAGTGGAGTGGCTTTCTACCCCCTACCCGCTCTCCCCCCTCTCTCTCTTTCTCTCTCTTTCTCCTTTTCTCTGTCTCTGTCTCTGTCTCTATATCTGTCTCTGTCTTTGCCTCTCTCTCTCTTATATATAATATTGTGTGTGTGTGTGTGTGTGTCTGTGGTGTGTGTGTGTGTGTGTGTGTGTGTGTGTGTGTGTGTGTGTGTGTGTGTGTGTATATATATATATATATATATATATATATATATATATATATTATATATATACATCTCTCTCTCTCTCTCTCTCTCTCTCTCCTCTCTCTCTCTCTCTCTCTCTCTCTCTCTCTCTCTCTCTCTCTCTCTCTCTCTCTCTCTCTCTCTCTCTCTCTGCTGCCCGGATAACAACCCACCCAAGGGTCAAAGACGAACTTCAGAAGCCTCCTCAACCCCCCACCCCACCCCACATACCCTGACCCCCTTACTCCTCCCCCCTCATACCTTGCACTCCTACTCATCCCCTCCCTCCTTATCCCCTTGCTCCTATCCCTCCCTCCCTCCGACTCCCCCTCGACCTCCCCCTCATACCCTCATTCCTACCCCTCCCTCCTTCCCTCATCCCCTGTCTTATACCCTCACTCCCACTCATCCTCCTCCCCCCCCCTACCCTTCACATCATGCCCTCAAAGAAATCACAAAAGGGCCTTATCCTGCGGCCGTGACGTGGCAGGAACCCAGGGTGGAGGACTTCTTCGCCTAGGGCTCTCACCCTCGCCCTCGTCCTCACTCTCTCACCCTCACGCCTTCAACCTTGCTCTCTCACTCTCACCCTCACGCCTTCAACTCTCACTCTCGCTCTCACACCCTCACTTTCGCTCTCACACTCTTACTTTCGATCTTACACCCTCACTTTCGTCCTCTCACACCCTCACTTTCACTCACCCTCACTCACGCCTTCAACTCTCACTCTCGCTCTCACGCCCTCACCCTCACCCTCACGCCTCTCACACCCTCACTTTCGCTCCCTCCCTCTCACGCCCTCACCCTCACACTCACGCCTTCAACTCTCACTCTCGCTCTCACGCCCTCACTCTCACTCCCTTACACTCACGCCTTCAACTCTCTCTCGCTCTCACGCCCTCATTCTCGGCTCACTCTCGCTCGCCTCTCACTCTCGCCTTCACTCTCGCTCTCAAACCCTCACTCTCGCTCTCACACCTTCACTCGGCCTTCACTCTCGCTCTCACACTTCACTCTCGCTCTCACACCTTCACTCTCGCTCCCACACCTTCACTCTCGCTCCCCCATCATCAGGGCACACCCTCACTCTCGTTCCCTCATCGAGGCCTATCCTCCCTCATTTTATTTTCTCTTTTATTTTCCTTTTCTTGTGTAGGTGGAAGAAGAGGGTCGGTCCCTCTTAAACACTGTTGGGTTACTGTGTCCTTCTACGCTTTGATTCTGTTCTTTGATTCCCTTTATTCTTGCTTTCGTTCTCGACTCGGTCCCTTGAATCCTCTGAACAATTTTTTTTCTCTCTTCTTTCGACTCGATCCCCTGAACATTCTGAACACTTCCTCGCGTCCTTCCTCGAGCGTTGGACTCGGCCACTTGAACACTCTGAACACTTTAACCTTCCCTTTAAAAAAATAAATAGCTAAAACATACAATCTGGCCACCCATGAAGGTCTCATTCCAATGAAATACTTAACAAGTTGGTGTGTGTCACTTTACGATCAACTTCAAAGCCACTTTATCACTTTAACCTTCCCTTTAAAAAAATAAGAGTTAAAACATACACTCTGTACACCTCATTAAGTTCCCATTCCAATGAAATACTTTCCAAATTGTTACGTATGTTTACGATCAA
>NW_020870986.1:237308-239808 GCF_003789085.1 Penaeus vannamei | reverse complement strand
TTTGTGAACAAAGTTTTTCATTTATTTTTAGCGCTTTTAGGAATGGAAAGGAACGCCCTCTCCCCCCACCCCCCCTCATACCCTCCCCTGTGAACCGAACAACAACAAATTCTAGAAATTATGAAATCAGAACGGCATTCGAATCATCCGAACCCCACGTGCTTCGAAAACCGAGCGGTTCGCGTGATTCGAACCCGCGAAGCAAACACTTTTCACGCGGACACCGACCAGCAGGCGACGGCAAGGAGACAATAACAATCTCCTAAAATCCCATACAAGAAGACAACAATAATCAAAAAAAACTAATATATAACAAGAAAGAAGAAGTAAAGAAGGGAAAGGACAATAAACACGAAGGAGAAGGCACATCAGACCAGCAGCATTGATCTTATTATAAACACGGGTACAGCAGGACCGAGGTATGAGTGCCCCCCCCCCCATGTAATTCGCACACGCAAAACAAGAGCACATAAACAAAATGCTAATTGGCGAGGCTCCTGGATTGGCAGGGTTGTTTTTTTTTTTGGGGGGGGGAGGGGGGAGGAGATGGACTGGAGATCGTGGATTCGTACGTCCATTTTGGCCTCGCTTGTTGATTAGGTATTATTTTCCTGATGTATTTTTTTTCCTTTGTCTTGTTTTTCTTTCCCCCCTGTATTTTTGCTTTTTTCTTCTTGTTTTTCATTTTTCTTTTTTTTTCTTTTTTTTTGTCAATTTCGAAGTCCCTGATGGAGAGAAAATTATGCTAGATAGGCGAGGCTCCTGGATTGGCAGGGTTGTTTTTTTTTTTAGAGAGAGAAAGAGAGAGAGAGAGAGAAAGAGAAAGAGAGGGAAAAAGAAAGCGAGAGAGAGACAGACAGACAGACAGACATACAAACATAAATCTAATCCCCTCAACTCTTCAAAAAAAAAAAAAAAAAATCGAATTTACTCCAAACAACAACAACAAAACTGCATAAGAAAACACACACACACAAATTGACGTGTTTACAGCCATTGACAAGCCCCTGAAATCTCCGAGAGCTCATGCAAGTTTCATTAAAGTTTTAAGTTGATAACAACGGTAACCCGAATGAGATTAATATCAAGAGTGTTCCTTAACTTAGACCATTACTTGCTGTCTTGTCTTATTGATTGCATAAACATGTTTGTTTTGGGAGAATTGATACTTGATAGATAGATAGATAGATGTTATTGATTCAATTGCGTTCTGTAATTAGATTGAGGAATAGGGATGGATAGATGAATAAAAGAGGGAATAGGGAAAGGGAGATAGATAAATGAAAGAAGGGATAGGGATAGAGAGATAGATAGATAAAAGAGGGAATAGGGATAGAGAAATAGATGAATAAAAGAGGGAATAGGGATAGAGAGATAGATGAATAAAAGAGTGAATAGGGAAAGGGAGATAGATAGATAAAAGAGGAAATAGAGAAATAGAGATAGATAAATAAAAGAGGGAATGGGGAAAGAGAGAGAGATGAATGAAAGAGGGAATAGGGAAAGAGAGATAGACGAATGAAAGAGGGAATGGGGAAAGCTCGGAAAGTGGAAATAGGGAAATAGAGATAGATAAATAAAAGAGGGAGAGATGAATGAAAGAGAGAATAGGGAAAGAGAGAGAGATGAATGAAAGAGGGAATGGGGAAAGCTCGGAAAGTGGATACGCTTCCTTAATTAAAATGAGGAATAGGGATAAAGAAAGTAATAGATAAAAGAGGGGAATAGGGAAAGGTCGGAAGATGGATACTTACAGATTATGTTTTTCAATTAAATTACATGGAGTGAAATTAATAAATGAAAAAGGGAAATAGATAAAGAGGTAAAAGGGAAGAAGAGAAACAGGAAGATGAATAGCACGTTCTATGTTGGGGAAGATCTCTCTCTTCTCTCTATTCTCTCCCTCTATCTCTCTCTCTCCCTCTCTCTCTCTCTCTCTCTCTCTCTCTCTCTCCCTCTCTCTCTCTCTCTCTCTCTCTCTCTCTCTCCCTCTCTCTCTCTCTCTTCCTCTCTCTCTCTCTCTTCCTCTCTCTCTCTCTTCCTCTCTCTCTCTCTCTCTCTCTCTCTCTCTCTCCCTCTCTCTCTCTCTCTTCCTCTCTCTCTCTCTCTCTCTCTCTCTCTCTCTCGTGTAAAGCATAAATTATCATACTACTTAAATAATATATACTTTATAGGGATATTTGGCAGTAATCAAACAAACATTGGTTTATTTAGGTTTTAGGAAAGGATATTTGTGTCTTTAATCTTCCTCCTCCACCTCCTCCTCCCCTCTCCTCTCCATATTTTCCTCTCCCTCCTCCTGTTCCTCCTGCATCTTCCCCCTCCCCCTTTTCCTCCACCTCCTCCCCCATTTCTTCCTGTTCTTCCTTCTCCTCCCCCTTTTCCTCCTGCACCTCCACCTCCTCCTCCAACTCCACCTCGTCCTCCATCTCCACCTCGTCCTCCCCCTCCACCTCCACCCCCTATTCCTCCTCCTCCTCCTCCACACCCTTTTTCTCTT
>NW_020870986.1:218280-225780 GCF_003789085.1 Penaeus vannamei | reverse complement strand
CCCCGTTGTTTGCGTCTCGGCGTGTCGTAAAGGCGCTATGAATGGGCCGAAAATATCACCAAGGTTCGCAAAACATCAGCAAGGTTCGCAAAACATCAGCAAGGTTCGCAGCGAAGGACTCCGTGACCTTTGTCGAGAGAAACTGCGAACACAAAGCTCCGGCGAAGCGAGGGAGCCGAGTGACACGCCTGCAAAACACTCGGAAGAACAGAAAGGAATTGAGTTCTATTTCCGGAAGAACAGAAGGGAATTGAGTTCTATTTCCGGAAGAACAGAAGGGAATTGAGTTCTATTTCCGGGAGCGGTTGTGGTGGAAACTCTCCGTGGGGGATGCGCCATTTAAATCCCAAATGGGGGGACCGAAAAATATTTACCCCCAAAAAACCGACACTGCGGAGAGTCGAAGATATGCTTATATAACCGAAAAAGATCTTCTCGTAAGTTCCATCACAAATTGTACTTCAGTTTCTAGATAAATAGTCACTGATTAAATAGTAAAATATTACAATTATAACAAAAAACAACAAAATAAAAGAATACATAAAATCTATCTACTTGGTTTTGATTCGTCGACAACCAAGGGAAAAAATAAAGTATACCATCAATACGGAAATATCAAGAAAAAAAATACATACCCATAAGTAAGCAAAAAGTACATTACAAATGGTACATCTTGTCGGCCGAAATAATGGAAGAAAAATGCCTCCGCCGGGATTACGTAGACGTAAAGTTCTGACGAAGAAAAAGCGGACACGATGCTACTCAAAACGACAATGAACTTGTAACGAAAATGGAAACGCGAGAATGAAATGAAAATAATAATAATGATAATAATGATGATGAGGATGATGATGATGATGATGATGATGATGATGATGATGATAACAATGATGAGGATGAGGATGATGATGATAACAATGATGATGATGATGATGATGAATGATGATATGATAACAATAATGATGAGATGGATAATGATAACAATGATGATGATGATGATGATGATAACAATAATAATAACAATGACAACAATAATAATCAATACGAATAAGATGAAAAAGGCACAAAAAAAGACAGAGGATGTAAGTAAGGGATACGCCATAATAACACGAGCTGACAGGGCCTGATAGATAGACGAGACGATCGATGCGAGAAGCGAGGGAGAGAGACGGACCAAATAAAGCGTGGAAATGGGAAAAAAAGCAAGGAGACGGAAGAGAAGAAGAACTGGGAATGAAAGGCGACTGATAACTGCCCAAGGAGGAGAGAGAACAGGGAACAGATGATACGTGAGAAGGGAATAGAGAAGGAAGGAATAAAACAAAAGCAAAAATAGGGGAAAAAAGGCTGACACACAGATGATACGTGAGAAGGGAATAGAGAAGGAAGGAATAAAACAAAAGCAAAAATAGGGGGAAAAAAGGCTGACACACACGTACACACGTACAGGAATCCATCCATTTTTATCCATCTTTTTGCTACTTAAGAACGCACATGCTCATCACCACAAACTCATGTGTGTATGTCTGTGTGTGTGTGCTTGTTTGTGTTCATGTGTGTGTGCTTGTTTATGTGTGTGTGCTTGTTTTTTTTATGTGTGCTTGTTTGTCTTTATGTGTGTGTATGCTTTTTTGTGTTCATGTGTGTATTTTTTGTGTTTGTGTGTGTGCTTGTCTTTTTTATGTGTGTTTGTTTGTATTGTGTTGTGTAGTTTGTGTGTTGTGTTTGTTTGTGTTTATGTATGTGCTAGTGTGTGTGTGTGTGTTTGTCTTTTTTTGTGTGTGTGTTTATGCGTGTGCTGATGTGTGTGTGTGTATGTGTGAATGTGTGTAAGTGTGCCCGCATACCGACATGTACGTTTCGGAAATTATGCAAGCGTCTTCAAGGTACAATCTAATTCCTCGTTGAAAGTTACCTTTAAAAAGAACAAGAGTTTTAGTTAATCAAGTTTCTTTTGACATCAGGATTTTTGTCTATTTGTTTACCCAACAATCATTTTTAATCAGACGAATGCACAAATCCTCCTCCTATTCCTCTTCATTTCCTTTCTCCTCTTCCTCCTCCTCCTTTCTTCCTTCTCCTTCACCCTTTCTTCCAACTTCTTCTTCCCGTCTTCCTTCTCCTCCTCTCCCTCTTCCTTCTTTTCCTTCTTCCTCTTCATCTTCTTCCTGTCCTATACCTCTTCCTGCTCCTGCTCCTCCTCTTCCTTCCTTATCCTCTTCCTCCTTCACCTCCAACTACTTTTTTCTCTCTTCCTCCTTTTCCTTCTCTTCTTTCTCCTCTCCTCTCTTCCTCCCTTCCTTTCCGCCTCCTTCTCCTACTCCCACCTCTCCTCCACCTTCCTCTTCCCCCTCTTCCTCTTTCTCCGCTTTGCTTCTTCACCTTCGTCCTTTCCCTCTTCCTCCACGTCCCTCTACTCCACCTCACTCTCCTGCTTCCTCTTCCTTCTCCTCCACCTCCCTCCTTCCTCCACCTGATCCTCGGCCCCTCCACCTCTCCTCCACCTATAACTCTCCTTCACTCTCCACCTCTTCTCCTACACCTCCTCCTCTCCTCTTTTTTTTTCTCTTACTCCTCCTCCTCCCTTCTCTCCACCTATACCTCCCCTTCTCTCTCCTCCTCCTCCTCCTCCCCCCACATCCTTCTCCCCTCCTCCTCCTCCTCCTTCCCCCACCCTTTCTCTTACTCCTCCTCTTACTCCTCTCTTCCACCTATAACCTCCCCTTCTCTCTCCTCCTCCTCCTCCTCCTCCCCTCTTCCACCTATACCTCCCCTTCTCTCCCTCCTCCTCCTCTTCCCCCACCTCCTCCTCCACCTATACCTCCCCCTCCTCCTCCTCCCTCTCTCCTCCTCCCTCCTTCCCCTCCTCCTCCTTCTCCTTCATCCTCCCCTCTCCCCCCACCTCCTCCTCCTCCTCCCTCTTCCTCCCCCCTCCTCCCAACCTCTCCTCCTCCTCCTCCTTCCCCCCCACACCTCTTCCCCTCCCTCCTCTTTCCCCCCCACTCCTCCTCCTCCTTCCCCTCAATTTCCCCTCCCTCACCACGAGCGCCTTAGTCTCCCCTCCTATTATTCCTCCGACAGATCAGACCATTTCCTATTCCTACGGCCGTTTCCATCTGCCGTGGATATGCCCTTCCAGGTTCTCAAGGAGTTCAACATCTTGGGAGGAACAGATGGGGCGTGATAAGAATGTTAATTATGACACTCATGATAAGGACATAATGACATTAATAGTGATAACAACAATGCTGCTACTACTGGTGATAATAGTAATACTAATAGCAATAATAATGATGATAATGATGATGATAATGAAAATAACAGGAGTGTTGATAATAATGATGTTAATGATATGAGTGATGAAATAACAATGATAATGATATTCTAGGAAGGAGTAATGATAATGGTGATAATAATGATAGCGATGATAATGATAATGATGATTATATGGTTTATAATAGTGATGATGATAATAATGGCAATAATGATAATGATAATTATCATTACTATTATCATTATTATCATTATTATTATTATTATATTATTATTATTATTATCATTAATCATTACCACTATTTCAATATTTTTATTATTATGATTATTAGTATCATCATTATCATCCCTATTATAATTTTCATAATTATCATCAATAATAAAAGTAAGTATGAGTAATGATAATGATGTCGATAACAAAAAAAAACAGTGGAAATAAAAAGAAAATAAGAACTGTGATAATACTCTGCGGATCACGTGACCTTTGAGAGCAGAGTGACCGTAACTTAAGGAGAAAAAAGTGGGTGAAGGCGAGAGACGTAGGGCTGAGGAGGGGGTGGAGTGGGGGGGGGGGTGGGGGGGTGGGGGGGCACGTCATATTGCGACCCGTGATTAAGTCACGTTTCCCTTTATAACATTTTTTTTTTTTGTTTGCGTTTCTTTTTTTTGTTGTTGTGTGAGCTTTCTTTCAAGTTTTCTGTAAAAAGAAGGAAGGAATTATTCCCTGAGAAATGATGAATTTACTTAAAGAGCATAACACATACCACATACAGCACACACACACCACACACACACAACACACACCACACACACACACACACACACATACACACACACACACACACACACACACACACACACACTCACACGTGTATGTGCGCGTCTATCTTGAGAATGGAAAAATCCAAACCAAGACCTAATTCCTTCATTCCTTCGCCATTAGAATTGTCTCCCTCGCCTTCTAAGCCTTCTTCAGCCCTGCAACATTGCCAGAAGTTGTTGCAACAGTAAGTCGAACTTTCGCCTCATTTGCCGTCCCGTCGCTCGTTTGCCAACAGCCGAGCAAGGGAAGTTGGCTCATTACTAATGACACTTCCATTGTTTATAAAATCTGCTCGACCTTGCCTCTAGGTACGGGTCGGTGGTTCTCTTCCTTCTTTATTCTTTATCTATTTTTTCTCTCCCGCTCTTTCTCTGTCTCTCTGCCTCTCTCTCTCTTTCTTTCTCTCCCTCTTTCTCTCTCTCCCTCTTTCTTTCTTTCCTCTCTCTCTCTCTCTCTCTCTCTCTCTCTCTCTCTCTCCTCTCTCTCTCTCTCTCTCTCTCTCTCTCTCTCTCTCTCCTCTCTCTCCTCTCTCTCTCCCTCTCCTCTCCTCCCTCTCTCTCCTCCCTCCCCCCCCTCTCTCTCTCTCCCTCTCTCTCTCTCTCTCCTGATACCCGTTCTCACTGCCCCCTTTTGTCTCGCTCGTTTTAATCCTAAGTGTCATTCCCCATATCCATGAATCATCCTCATCCTTAGTTTCAGGCTTCACCCCAAATCTCCCGTCCTTCTCATTTTCCTCCTCCTCTCCTTCTCTCTATCTATCTATCTATCTATCTATGTATCTATCTGTCTATCTATCTGTCTATCTCTTTCTCTCTCTCTCTCTCTCTCTCTCTCTCTCTCTCTCCCTCTCTCTCTCCTCTCTCTCTCTCTCTCTCTCTCTCTCTCTCTCTCTCTCTCTCTCTCTCTCTCTCTCTCTCTTCTCTCTCTCTCTCTCTCTCTCTCTCTCTCTCTCTCCTCTCCCCTCCCTCTCCCCTCCCTCTCCCTCCTCCCTTCCCTCCCCTCCTCCCTCCTCAATAACCCTTCTTATTGAAGACCCCAGATCTCCTCGCCCGCAGAGAAGCCCCCTCCTACGCCCACCACCATATATCACACGTGAATATGCGCACCGTGTACCTTCCCCCCAACACAAGACTCATCGGAAGGAGAAGTCCCCTTCGGCCAATTGTCTTCTCCTTCCTTTTGTTTCCTTTCTTCTGGGAGACATTTCCTCCCCCTCTCTCTCTCTCTCGCCCCTCTCGAACGTCATCAAAGCTCATCAAAGTTATCTTCCGTTGTCTCCTCCTTCCTGTAGCTTCGGCCGCTGCGTCGTGCGCGGAATAAATCCATCGGAGATACGAAGAGAAGGCAAAATGTGAACCTTGTGACGAGGTCGGGGCTTCCTCTCCTCGCGTGATCTGGGTGATGGATGAGCTGCTCGTATTGTGTGATGTGTTGATGGGTTTGATATTAGTCATTAAGTACCTTTTTTAAGGGTTATATATATATATATATATATATATATATATATATATATATATACTATACATATATATGGATATATATACATACATACACATATATTACATATATATACATGTATAATATATCTACATGTACATATATGTGTGTGTGTGCGTGTATGTGTGTGTGGGAGAGAGAGAAAGACATAGATGGGGGGGGGGGGGGGGGAGGAGAGAAAGGGAAAATGAGAGAGAGAATATACATTGACAAAATCTATGAGGAAAAGTGAGAACATCAGATCAAAACTCTTAAGGGCCTTGTATGAGGACGCAAAAGAAATTAAAGATGTCAGTTAGTACCTCTTCATGAGAACAAAATGGTTAACTCACAATAAAAATGGGAATGGTGCAATTCTACAACCTATGACCAATGAAAACATGGTGTATGTTCTCAAAGAAACTGATTCAATGTTTTTTTTTATCTTATTGTTCATAAGATTTGCCAATGCTTTGAGAGAAATAGATACAGCCAATACATGCCCCCCCCCCCAAAAAAAAAAAAGTAAAAAAAAAACTACCGATATATATCTCATCTCTCCTGGCTGGTCAAACGATGAGCTTAAAGAAAAAAAATCTTAAATGAGAGTTAATTTCCTTTTAGAAAAAGCCGTTTAGCCGCCGATCTCCTAACAGTATGATAGATGGATAATGTCTTTCTATCATCTCTTTTTTCTATCAATTCCTCTCATACCAAGCTATAGTAAGGAAACTATGCGTCAATAGCATTCCAAACCCACCCTTCTTGACAACTATCTTACAAGACTACTTAACTGTACATCCCTTTATGACTCTCCATTGTTATTGTTGTTTCTCAGCCATATGTTCTCAGGCCATTAATTTCGAAGATGGATCTTGATGACTTCCCGGAGCTCAGTGGGCATAAGTCCAGCATCTAGTTCACTGCTTGTGGAAGGCATCACCACGCGGGGTAGACGGTGCCTGTATTAATTTGCTTTAGAAGAGACAGATACTGACTGTTGTGGCACGTGGAAAGTCTTTGGTATCAGCCGGTGCCCATACCAAGATCAAGGTCATGTCCGGTTAAAAAGAAACGCATGAATAAGCAAAATAATGAGAATTAACAGTCCATTCCTTGTGTACGTTAATAATATATTAATACATTTTATAGATAAATAAAGAATAAAATCCCAACGCCTACTCTAAACAAGTGAACAGGTAAGTAAAATATACAAAGAGAAAATAAAAATATTTAGTCGAAAATGACCACAGGCTGACACACAAAACTTGAGCTTTAAGATAAGAAATAACTTATAGGATCCCTGAACAGTTCAATTAATTGATAATCAAATGATAGTAATATAATGCATTCAGATATATATATTTCTTTCTCTTTCTCTCTCTTCTTTATTCTACTAACGAAACAATACAAAACTAATATCTAAATATGTCAAATAGATCTTAACAACCTGACTCCGACGTGTCTGTCCCTTCCTAAATAGTGAGGACTGAAAGACCCTTCATGAAGCCTTGCTAACTTGACCTTCCTACCCTCGAGCCTCATCCTCCTCGATAAGCTAGGGAAACCTGCGCGACTCACCAATAACAGATGCAACTTATGCTGGAGGAGTTGTAGGTCAAGATCACAACTGTCAACACCGATAATACAACCCTGGACTGTACTCCCCGGCTGAGAGCTCTTCCCGGAACTCAGACGATATGTGAGACCTACACCAACAGGGAAACTCCAGAAGAATTGAAGTCCTGCGGTGCTTCTCTTTGTCAGAGATCCTTCGTACCTTACTTGGTAACACTGGAAAACTTTTATGACACTCGATGGCTCTCTGGAACATCACTCGACTGTCATTTTTTTTTTTTTTTTTAACCTTTAAGACAGAACTGAAATGTGATGTCGTCGGATAAATAAAGTATGCAAAAGAGCAGGCA
>NW_020870986.1:195451-198968 GCF_003789085.1 Penaeus vannamei | reverse complement strand
ATCGACGGAAGCAGCAGGATGACGACGAGGACGACGACGACGAAGAAGAAGAAGAGTGGAGCATCGACGGAAAGCAGCAGGACGACGACGAGGACGACGACGACGAAGAAGAAGAAGAGGTGGAGCATCGACGGAAGCAGCAGGATGACGACGAGGACGACGACGACGAAGAAGAAGAAGAGGTGGAGCATCGACGAAGCAGCAGGACGACGACGAGGACGACGACGACGAAGAAGAAGAAGAGGTGGAGCATCGACGGAAGCAGCAGGATGACGACGAGGACGACGACGACGAAGAAGAAGAAGAGGTGGAGCATCGACGGAAGCAGCAGGACGACGACGAGGACGACGACGACGAAGAAGAAGAAGAGTGGAGCATCGACGGAAGCAGCAGGATGACGACGAGGACGACGACGACGAAGAAGAAGAAGAGGTGGAGGCATCGACGGAAGCAGCAGGATGACGACGAGGACGACGACGACGAAGAAGAAGAAAGAGGTGTAGCATCGACGGAAGCAGCAGGACGACGACGAGACGACGACGACGAAGAAGAAGAAGAGGTGAGCATCGACGGAAGCAGCAGGACGACGACGAGGACGACGACGACGAAGAAGAAGAAGAGGTGGAGCATCGACGGAAGCAGCAGGACGACGACGACGAAGAAGAAGAACAGGAGCATCGACGGAAGCAGCAGGACGACGACGACGAAGAAGAAGAACAGGAGCATCGACGGAAGCAGCAGGACGACGACGAGGACGACGACGACGAAGAAGAGAATGAGGTGGAGGCATCGACGGAAGCAGCAGGACGACGACGAGACGACGACGACGAAAAGAAGAGAAGAGGTGGAGCATCGACGAAGCAGCAGGACGACGACGACGAAGAAGAAGAACAGGAGCATCGACGGAAGCAGCAGACGACGACGAAGAAAGAGTGGAGCATCGACGGAAGCAGCAGGACGACGACGAAGAAAGAGGTGGAGCATCGACGGAAGCAGCAGGACGAGGACTACGACGAGGAAGAGAGAGAGAGAGCATCGACGGAAGCAGCAGGACGAGGACGAAGAGGAGGAGCATCGACGGAAGCAGCAGGACGAGGACGACGACGAAGAAGAAGAGAGTGGAGCATCGACGGAAGCAGCAGGACGAGGACGGACGACGAAGCGAGAGAGAGAGAGAGAGAGAGAGAGCATCGACGAAGCAGCAGGACGAGACGACGATGACGAAGAGGAGGAGGAGCAGCGACGGAAGCAGCAGACGAGACGACGACGACGACGACGAGAGAGAGAGAGAGCGACGCGAAGAGGAGGAGAGAGAGAGCGACGGAAGAGGAGAGAGAGACGGAAGCAGCAGGACGAAGAGGACGAAGAGGAGGAGAATCGACGGAAGCAGCAGGACGAGGACGACGACGACGAAGAGGAGGAGGAGCATCGACGGAAGCAGCAGGAAAGGGACGACGACGACGAGGAAGAGGAGAAAGAGAGAACGACGGAAGAGGAGAGAGAGACGGAAGCAGCAGACGAGAGAGGACAAGAGAGAGCATCGACGAAGCAGCAGGACGAGGACGAAGAGAGGAAAGAAGACGAAAGAGAGGAGCATCGACGGAAGCAGCAGACGAGGACGACGACGAGGAAGAAGAGAGACGAGAGAGAGAAAGTATCGACGGAAGCAGCAGGACGAGGACGAGGACGACGAGGAGGAACATCGACGAAGCAGCAGACGACGACGAAGAAGAGGAGCATCAGCGGAAGCAGCAGGACGAGGACGACGACGACGAAGAGGAGGAGCATCAGCGGAAGCAGCAGGACGAGGACGACGACGAAGAGGAGGAGCATCAGCGGAAGCAGCAGGACGAGGACGACGACGAAGAGGAAGAGCATCAGCGGAAGCAGCAGGACGAGACGACGACGACGAAAGAGGATTGCATCGACGGAAGCAGCAGGACGAGGACGACGACGAAGAGGAGAGAGAGATGAGAACGACAGAAGAGGAGAGAGAGACGGAGAAGCAGACGAGAGGACGAAAGAGGGAGCATCGACGGAAGCAGCAGGACGAGACGAGGAGGAGAGAGAGAGAACGACGGAAGAGGAGAGAGAGACGGAAGCAGCACGACGAAGAGGACGAGGAGGAGGAGCATCGACGGAAGCAGCAGGACGAGGCCCACGACGAGGAAGAGGAAAGAAGACGGAAGAGAAGGAGCATCGACGGAAGCAGCAGAACGAGGACGACGACGACGAAGAAGAGGAGAGAGAGAGAGAGCATCGACGGAGCAGCAGGACGAGGACGAGGACGACGAGGAGGAACATCGACGGAAGCAGCAGGACGAGGACGACGACGACGACGACGAGGAGAGAGACGGAAGCAGCAGGACGAGGACGAAGAGGAGGTGCATCGACGGAAGCAGCAGGACGAGGACGAAGAGGAGGAACATCGACGGAAGCAGCAGGACGAGGACGAAGAGAGGAGCATCGACGGAAGCAGCAGGACGAGGACGAAGAGGAGGTGCATCGACGGAAGCAGCAGGACGAGAAGGACGAAGAGGAGGAGCATCGACGGAAGCAGCAGGACGAGGACGACGAAGAGAAGGAGCATCGACGGAAGCAGCAGGACGAGGACGACGAAGAGAAGGAGCATCGACGGAAGCAGCAGGACGAGGACGACGAAGAGAAGGAGCATCGACGGAAGCAGCAGGACGAGAAGGACGAAGAGGAGGAGCATCGACGGAAGCAGCAGGAGAAGGACGAAGAGGAGGAGCATCGACGATGCAGCAGGACGAGGACGACGAAGAGAAGGAGCATCGACGGAAGCAGCAGAGGAGAGACGAAGAGAGGAGCATCGACGGATGCAGCAGGACGAGACGACGAAAGAAGGAGCATCGACGGAAGCAGCAGGACGAGAAGGACGAAGAGGAGGAGCATCGACGGAAGCAGCAGGACGGGGACGACGAAGAGAAGGAGCACCGACGGAAGCAGCAGGACGAGGAGGACGAAGAGAAGGAACTTCGACGGATGCAGCAGGACGAAGAGGAGGAGCATCGACGGAATCAGCAGGACGAGGACGACGAAGAGGAGGAGCATCGACGGAATCAGCAGGACGAGGACGACGAAGAGGAGGAGCATCGACAGAAGCAGCAGGACGAGGAGGACGAAGAGGAGGAGCATCGACGGAAGCAGCAGGACGGGGACGACGAAGAGGAGGAGCATCGACAGAAGCAGCAGGACGAAGAGGAGGAGCATCGACGGAATCAGCAGGACGAGGACGACGAAGAGGAGGAGCATCGACGGAAGCAGCAGGACGGGGACGACGAAGAGAAGGAGCACCGACGGAAGCAGCAGGACGAGGAGGACGAAGAGAAGGAACTTCGACGGATGCAGCAGGACGAAGAGGAGGAGCATCGACGGAAGCAGCAGGACGAGGACGACGAAGAGAGGAGCATCGACGGAAGCAGCAGGCGAGGAGGACGAAGAGAAGGAGCATCGACGGAAGCAGCAGGACGAGGAGGAGGAGCATCGACGGAAG
>NW_020870986.1:185451-187951 GCF_003789085.1 Penaeus vannamei | reverse complement strand
ATTTTAATGATTAACCAAGATGGCGTCATGAGTACAACGCCTACCTTTGATATCAATTCCTGGGAGCATTTTTATGATTAACCAAGATGGCGTCATGAGTACAACGCCTACCTTTGATATCAATTCCTGGGAGCATTTTAATGATTAACCAAGATGGCGTCATGAGTACAACGCCTACCTTTGATATCAATTCCTGGGAGCATTTTAATAATTAACCAAGATGGCGTCATGAGTACAACGCCTACCTTTGATATCAATTCCTGGGAGCATTTTAATGATTAACCAAGATGGCGTCATGAGTACAACGCCTACCTTTGATATCAATTCCTGGGAGCATTTTAATGATTAACCAAGATGGCGTCATGAGTACAACGCCTACCTTTGATATCAATTCCTGGGAGCATTTTAATGATTAACCAAGATGGCGTCATGAGTACAACGCCTACCTTTGATATCAATTCCTGGGAGCATTTTGATAATTAACCAAGATGGCGTCATGAGTACAACGCCTACCTTTGATATCAATTCCTGGGAGCATTTGATAATTAACCAAGATGGCGTCATGAGTACAACGCCTACCTTTGATATCAATTCCTGGGAGCATTTTAATGATTAACCAAGATGGCGTCATGAGTACAACGCCTACCTTTGATATCAATTCCTGGGAGCATTTTAATGATTAACCAAGATGGCGTCATGAGTACAACGCCTACCTTTGATATAATTCCTGGAGCATTTTAATAATTAACCAAGATGGCGTCATGAGTACAACGCCTACCTTTGATATTAATTCCTGGGAGCATTTTGATAATGATTAACCAAGATGGCGTCATGAGTACAACGCCTACCTTTGATATCAATTCCTGGGAGCATTTAATGATTAACCAAGATGGCGTCATGAGTACAACGCCTACCTTTGATATTAATTCCTGGGAGCATTTTAATAATTAACCAAGATGGCGTCATGAGTACAACGCCTACCTTTGATATTAATTCCTGGGAGCATTTTAATAATTAACCAAGATGGCGTCATGAGTACAACGCCTACCTTTGATATCAATTCCTGGGAGCATTTTATAATTAACCAAGATGGCGTCATGAGTACAACGCCTGCCTTTGATATCAATTCCTGGGAGCATTTTAATGATTAACCAAGATGGCGTCATGAGTACAACGCCTACCTTTGATATCAATTCCTGGGAGCATTTTAATGATTAACCAAGATGGCGTCATGAGTACAACGCCTGCCTTTGATATCAATTCCTGGGAGCATTTTAATGATTAACCAAGATGGCGTCATGAGTACAACGCCTACCTTTGATATCAATTCCTGGGAGCATTTTAATGATTAACCAAGATGGCGTCATGAGTACAACGCCTGCCTTTGATATCAATTCCTGGGAGCATTTTAATGATTAACCAAGATGGCGTCATGAGTACAACGCCTACCTTTGATATTAATTCCTGGGAGCATTTTAATAATTAACCAAGATGGCGTCATGAGTACAACGCCTACCTTTGATATCAATTCCTGGGAGCATTTTAATGATTAACCAAGATGGCGTCATGAGTACAACGCCTACCTTTGATATCAATTCCTGGGAGCATTTTAATGATTAACCAAGATGGCGTCATGAGTACAACGCCTACCTTTGATTCAATTCCTGGAGTTTTAATGATTAACCAAGATGGCGTCATGAGTACAACGCCTACCTTTGATATTAATTCCTGGGAGCATTTTAATGATTAACCAAGATGGCGTCATGAGTACAACGCCTACCTTTGATATCAATTCCTGGGAGCATTTTAATGATTAACCAAGATGGCGTCATGAGTACAACGCCTACCTTTGATATTAATTCCTGGGAGCATTTTAATAATTAACCAAGATGGCGTCATGAGTACAACGCCTACCTACGAGGCGGGGTACTAGGGTTCGATTCCCTGGTACTTTCGATCTCGAAGCCATGTATATATATCAATCTTATTATTGGTACCGACAAAAATGGTAATTCCATAATTAAACAATTCAAAAACTTTTACGATTTGGCGGAGGTGCGCTGATATCACAAGCTGAGATTCATAATTCTAACCTTCGTATTTTTTGGTTTGATACAGAAATAAAAGAGAGAGAGAGAAAGATGTATTAGATTTCGTTCGATAAAAAAAAACATAAAAGAGAGAGAGAAAGATTTCGTTCGATAAAAAAAACATAAAAGAGAGAGAAAGATAGGTTTCGTTCGATAAAAAAAAAACATAAAAGAGAGAGAAAGATAGGTTTCGTTCGATAAAAAAAACAACATAAAAGAGAGAGAAAGACAGGTTTCGTTCGATAAAAAAACAACATAAAAGATAGGTTTCGTTCGATAAAAAAAAAAAAACATGAAAAGATGATTTTGCGTTGCACAATTCAAATTATAATCATTGCATAATTATCTTTACCAAGGAGGCTATGTTTTGGTCGCGTTGGTTTTTGGTTAGAGGGTTATCAGGATAACTC
>NW_020870986.1:177951-180451 GCF_003789085.1 Penaeus vannamei | reverse complement strand
CAAGCCTCAACCACAAGGAACATTTGTAGGCCTATGACGTGGGGATCAACTGGGCAGATTCTTTTCGCGAAAGCCTGCGGGAAACTGTCTGTCTGAGGTGTATTTTTTCTACCTTTCTATATCTATACAGACACAGAAACAGACACAGGTATACATGCACACACTCATACCGGCGCGTGTACATGTGTATGTATGTAGTGTGCTCTCCTCCTAGGTAATGGTAATATATACACATGAATATGTATATGTATACATATGTACACACACACACGCAAATATATATATATATATATATATATATATATATATATATATATATATATATATATATATATATATGTGTGTGTGTGTGTGTGTGTGTGTGTGTGTGTGTGTGTGTGTGTGTGTGTGTGTGTGTGTGTGTATGTATGTATGTATGTGTGTTATATTCGGACTTACATTTGTTCTATCTAGACCAGTTTCCATGAAGATGCTTTATTCCTAAAGAAATATTTCATTACAAATGGTTACCCATCTTACATATTCTACAAAGCCCTAAGGAATTTTCGGTTAGAAATTTTACCCAAAACCTACATTTACCACAGTTAATTTATGAAATTCTCATACATTTGCGGTCTTAGTTTTGATCTCATAAAATCAGTTATACAAAATCCTCAGATCTGTTTTCAATTGGTCTTAACCATGCTAACAATACTGGTAAGTTATTAAAGAAAAAATAAAAAGTTTAAATGCGGTATAGCTGTTTACCTGTTCGACGATAGGCCTACATCTGAGGAAACCGTCCTTCGCAACATTCTCACTTCCTAATCACCTTTTCAACAATACTGATTTCAAAAGCTTGACCTCCCACCTGAACAGATATGAACTGATCATTGCCGAGTCACTCTATATCCTAACGACAAGACCATACAGAGCTAAACAAGGCTACTACCACTGCAACCACCCTGTTTACCGTGTGAAATACCACCCAACCATCATTTAGTTTGTGCTGGTTACCAGATACACCGACACTTTGTTTTTATTATTTTCAGTTTTTCGAGTATGTTGATTTTGTAAATTGTTTTGTTGTGTTTAGAATTAATTTTCATTATTTTGTTAATAACTTTGAAGATAGAGACATAAAATGTAGCGTTATTTATTCCGTTTAAGTATTTGAGTATTATTCCGTTTGAGTATTTCATTAAATGCTCTTCAATATTAAGACTTATTATGTTACATTAATAAATATTTAATTGTTTTCAATAATTACGGTGTACTTTAAATGATTTATCGATGTATTTCAAAATGACAATATCAATTCTATTAATTAGTGTAATTCAATGATTGAGTTAAATCTTTCTGAAAATCAATACCTTTATCAATTAATAATTCACAATCAGTGTAATGTAATAAAACCATAATATCAAAGATTATATCAAACAAAAAAACATAGAAGACATCATTGAGGATCTTGACACTATAAATACAACTAGACAGTTATGACACTGTTATATAATTATCAGTCGGATAACAGCAGGACTTGACACTGCCTGCTCACTTCTGTTGAGCTATCCTTGTTCGAGAACACTTAGTTATTTGAATACCCTTATAAATTAACCTATCTATCTTAATTAACTGTTAAAAAAAATACATCTAACACATTGTTGCCACATTTGTTAAATCAAGTTTAATCAAGTTATTTCCTTAGTTGCTCACATAAAAATCTTCACTTTCTTCTTAACCCTATGTTCCAAAATAACTCCCCCATGTTACTGTTTTCCATTTCTAATTCCTATCCACCATAATCCATCACGATAGTACACTAAATTACTTCAAGGGCTTACCCGGGATGACCCACGTGGCTACTGGGCGCCACCTAGTCCAGTCACCGTTACTGTTCCTTTATTTTCGATACGGGGCTCATCCAGTCACATCCTATGCTGTTATCACTTATCCATTTCTTATAGTTGGAAAGATGCATGCATGAGGACTTTTCTGTCTCATCAAATTTTTAACACTATCACTTTTCACTTTCACTATCTACCATTCGACTTGATTTCTTGTTCCCAGATTGATACACTTTAATATACATTGTGGTTAACTGGAACTGCTTGTTGCTTCGCTCTCGTGATCTCTTTTTTGTTTTTGTTGGTCCATCACGTGGTGTCACCCTTTGTCGCATGTTTTCGCCGCTTCGGGTCACGGTGCCTCTATCTTTTGTAACTGTCTTTTTTCTTGTCGTCTGCTCGAGTCCTCGCCATATTCTATTTCTGACCTCTCGTCCCTGCTTCTTTGTTTGGCCAGTCAAATGGCATCCGCTTTGCCCACTTATTGTTAGTGTGGTGATGATTAATGCCTTCATGTGTCTACGACGAGTGTATAATCGTTCGGCACTAGCCTAATATGGGAGACATTCATCTTAAGAAATTACTGCGAGCGTTAAATTAGACATCTCAAAGAAGGGTAAAGAATGACCTAAGCATCTGACCCTCCAGTGTCATGGGGTCGTAAGTTGAAGGTC
>NW_020870986.1:170451-172951 GCF_003789085.1 Penaeus vannamei | reverse complement strand
TGATATTACAACAAATCTTACAGGATAAATTATTATTATTAGGTACATATTTCGACTCCCGTTGCGAACACCTAAATAATGTAACCCATATGGTGGGTTGTTCAGGGTGGTGGGTTGTTGTTCAGGGTGGTGGGTTACTGTTCAGGATGGTGGGTTGTTCATGGTGGTGGGCTGTTGTTCAGGGCGGTGGGTTATTGTTCAGGGTGGTGGGTTATTGCTCAGGGTGGTGCGTTATTGTTCAGGGTGGTGGGTTATTGTTCAGGATGGTGGGTTGTTCAGGGTGGTGGGTTGTTCAGGGTGGTGGGTTGTTGTTCAGGGTGGTGGGTTGTTGTTCAGGGTGGTGGGTTACTGTTCAGGGTGGTGGGTTGTTCAGGGTGGTGGGTTGTTGTCCAGGGTAGTGGGTTGTTGTTCAGGGTGGTGGGTTGTTATTCAGGGTGGTGGGTTGTTGTTCATGTTGGTGGGTTGTTGTTCATGTTGGTGGGTTGTTGTTCAGGGCGGTAGGTTGTTGTTCCGGATGGTGGGTTGTTTATGGTGGTGGGTTGTTCAGGGTGGTGGGTTGTTCAGGGTGGTGGGTTGTTGTTCAGGGTGGTGGGTTATTGTTCAGGGTGGTGGGTTTGTTGTCCAGGGTGGTGGGTTGTTGTTGGGTGGCGGGTTGTTATTCAGGGTGGTGGGTTGTTGTTCAGGGTGGTGGGTTATTGTTCAGGGTGGTGGGTTGTTGTTCATGTTGGTGGGTTGTTGTTCATATTGGTGGGTTGTTGTTCAGGGTGGTGGGTTGTTGTTCAGGGTGGTGGGTTGTTGTCCAGGGTGGTGGGTTGTTATTCAAGGTGGTGGGTTGTTGTTCATGGTGGTGGGGATGGTTGTTGTTCAGGTGTAGTGGGTTATTGTTCAGGGTGGTGGGTTGTTGTTCATGGTGATGGGTCGTTGTTCAGGGTGGTGGGTTGTTGTTCAGGGTTGTGGGTTGTTGTTCAGGGTGGTGGGGCTGTTGTTCCAGGGTGGTGGGTTGTTGTTCATGGTTGTGGGTCGTTGTTCAGGGTGGTGGGTTGTTGTCAGGGGGGGTTTATTTAGGGTTGGTGGGTTGTTCTTCAGAGTGGTGGTTGTTGTTCAGGGTGGTGGGTTGTTGTTCAGTTCGGTGGGTTATTCAGGGTTGTGAGTTGTTGTTCAGAGTGGTGGGTTGTTTTTCAGGGCGGTGGGTTATTCAGGGTTGTGGGTTGTTGTTCAGAGTGATGGGTTGTTGTTCAGACTGGTGGGTTGTTGTTCAGGGTGGTGGGTTGTTGTTCAGGGCGGTTGGTTATTCAGGGTTGTGGGTTGTTCGGAGTGATGGGTTGTTGTTCAGAGTAGTGGGTTGTTGTTCAGGGTGGTGAGTTGTTGTTCAGGACGGTGGGTTATTCAGGGTTGTGGGTTGTTGTTCAGACTGGTGGGTTGTTGTTCAGGGTGGTGGGGTTGTTGTTCAGGGCGGTGGGTTATTCAGGGTTGTGGGTTTGTTCGGAGTGGTGGGTTGTTGTTCTATGTTGGTGGGTTGTTGTTCGGTCGGATTCGAAGCTTCATTCATACTTATTGTCAATCTAAGCGACACAACTTTAACTTTTTTCGATTATTTTTTTCACACACTTAGATAGACTGAATAATGAAAAATATGTGAGGAAAATACAGCAATTTCTTCTATTACTATTATTATTACTATTGTTTTAGAGACTAATTACACATGCGGTTAGTAAGCAGATATTAAAAAAATGATAATAGTACCGAAGAATGTAATGATAGTAATATAGATACAAAGATAATGATGCTATTACTACTATCAATGATGATATTGACAATAACAATAACAATAGCAATTTCAGTGATAATAGTGACGGTAATGATAATGCTATTAATGACAGTAATGATGCTATTGATAACAGCAGTAATGACGAAAATGATACTGATAATAATGATAATGATAATGATGATAATGATGATGATGATAATGATAATGATAACAATAATGGCAAAAACTGTAATGATAATGATTATACTAATATTGATAATAATGATAATTATGATAATGATGATAATGATAAGATTCCGATAACAATAATAATGATAATGGTAATGATAATGATACTTCTACTGCGACTACTCAGGATAATAATAGTACAACATCTGCATCAACAATAACAATATTGATAATAGTAACGAAGAATAACCGATAATGGTAACAATGATGATAATGATAACGGAAATAATGATAGTGAGGATGGTGATAATGATAGTAATAAGAATGAAAGTGGTAATAATGATAATGATGAAAATTATACATTATCAATCATAATAATAATAATGGCGATAACAATGATAACAATAGCAATTATGACAATAATAGCAATAATGGTCAGAATGATAATATTGATACAAATATAATAACGGTAATGATAATGATAACAATAATGATCATAATAATAATGATAACGATAACAACAATAATATCAACAACCAAAACATTCCAAAAGATAAAGATAAA
>NW_020870986.1:150170-162905 GCF_003789085.1 Penaeus vannamei | reverse complement strand
TTCTTTTACTAATTTCGTTTATTTGCCCTTTATCCCCTTTCCTGTTTATTCGTCCTAGCATCTTCTTTATTGCTCTTTTATTTCCCTTCGCCCTTTTTTACCGCTTTGCTTTTACTTATTTCGTTTATTTGCCCATTATCCCCTTTCCCGTTTCACTAAGGCTAACTTCGCTCTTATTCTGTATTTGTCCTCTCTCTCTCTCTCTCTCTCTCTCTCTCTTCTCTCTCTCTCTCTCTCTCTCTCTCTCTCTCTCTCTCTCTCTCTCTCTCTCTCTCTTCTCCCCCCCCCCCGGGATATATCTATACCTTTCCTCAATCCAATTTTCCTCTTTGTTTTCTCTTCATTCCCCGTCTCGTCCTTTTCTTTCACTCATTTTGCTCGCCCTTTATCCCCTGTCTCTCTCTCCTTTCCCGCGCCGTTATCTCCCCTCCCTTCTGCTGCTTGCTGGGCTGAGCTCATACCTAATTCCGGTCTTGCGTTTCTTGGCTGAGGTGAAAAACACCCGAAGAAATTAAGGATCAGTAGGGGGGGGGTAGAGGAGGAAGGGAGGAAGGGGGGGGGGAGCCGGAAGGGTTTGAGAGAAAGGGGAAGACGAAACTTGGTGTTGGGGAAATGGGAGGGGGAGTTGAGTGACGTAAGGGGGCGAGGAGGTTGAGTGAGGTTGGTTGGCCAGGGAGGTGGAATGAGGTAGGAGGGCGTGTGAGGTTAAATAGAGTGAGTGCAGGCTGGGAGATTGGATGAGGTGGGAGGCGCTGTGAGGGTGGATGAGGTGAAGGGGGGCTGGGAGGTTGAAGGAGAGGTCGTGTGGGGTTAGGGTGGGGGTGGGGTGCCTGGAGTCATATACGACACCCTTACCTGCATTGTTTGTGTGAGTGGTGCGTATCTTTATTTTCTGGCGTTTTCTTTCATTCGCTTGATTGTCATTATTGTTCTCTCTCTCTCGCATTTTCGTGTAATTTTTCTTAGGTCTCATTGGCTGTGTTTATTACTCCTGTTTTCATTTCTTTTCGTTTGTTCTCTCTCCACCCAATTAATGATTGTCGCAGTGTAAGGTAGGGAAACAATAGGTGCACTCGCCCCCTGCACTCGCGCTCCAGCATTGCTTTATTACCGCCAACAATTGTTCTTTCACCTCTCTCGCATTCACGCATGTACACACGCATACGCTCGCGCGCGCACTCACTCACCCTCTCCCCCTTTCTCTCCCTCACCTATTTTCTATCCCTTTCTCCCATTCCCACCCCTTTCTCTCAGTCTCCCTCCCTTTCTCCTACTCTTATTGGCCCTCTCGTCAGTCTCGCTGCGAGTTCAGCGATCGGCAAAAGTGTAATGGACGGAGAAGAAAGGCGCGGGCCGGCGGCAGCAGCAGCAGCGTGTTGTGTGTCTGTCAGGGGGGAAAGCGAGTCTTTTCCCCGTATTGCAATTTCCCTCCGGGGGTGAAATGGAGGCAGGCGGAATCCGCGGGCTGGGAGGAAATAGAATCTCGTGGAAGAGGAGAGGGAGAGGAAGGAGGAGAGCAGCAGCAGCAGGAGGGGGAAACGAAATGTGTGCTTGAAATTGCGTTATGATCAGTGCGACCATTAACGCCTTTTCCTGACACCTCGGCAGAGGTGTAGGGGGAGGAGGGGGAGAGAAAAGGAAGGAAGGAGAAGAAGAATTTAAATAAGAGAAGGAAGGAGGCTGGGAAACAAGGGAACTCGGTGAAATATAGCAGTGTCGGAAGAACGAGTGGGAGAGATTAGGAAGGAGAGAGAAAAAAAAGGAATGAAGATCGATGTGGGGAGAGGAAAGAAGAATAGACGAGGAGGAATATCGAGGAAAGGAAAGCAGTGTTGCTGGAATAAGGCAGAAGAATGATAAGTACCAACTGAAAGGTAAGGAATAGATGGTACGAAGTAAACAAAAGGGAGAGGAAGAATAGGAGAGTTCTGAGTTGAAGAGGAAGAAGAAAAAATGAATTGAAACAGAGAGACGGAAGTGAAAAAGAGGAAGAGACGCACACCTGGGGTTGGGGGTGGATATCGAAGTCCCGAAGGAAATGGTTGGCTGTTGAGTCTGGGGGGCGTGGGTGAGCGCACACAGGACGGTGTTGGGCGGCGTGGGCGGGGAGAGAATAGGCGACGTGGCGTAGTCGGGGATGGGGTTAAAGAGCTGTTGATAGCAAGAGGTGGTTGGTGTGACCTTGGCGGGTTTCGTGATTTAGCCGCCGCGACCTGTGCCCCCCCCCCCCCTCCCTCCTTTCGGGACGTGCCGGGAGAGCAGCGGCATCGATCCGTCTTCTACGTTTTTTTCCGGCAACAGCAGCAGCAGCGGCAGGACGACGGTGACGACGGAGACGGCGGAGACGAAAACGACAGCAAAGACTGCGACGAAGACGACGACAACGATGATGACGCAGATGACAGCTACGACAACGACGGCGATGGCGACGACGACATTGAGGATGATGGCGAGGGGGGTGAAAAAGGGCAGACGTAGGAACTTGGGAAGAAAAACTGGTGAGAAAATAGATCAGGTGCTGGGAGGGAAAGGAGCGCGAGGAAGGGAGAGGCGAACGAAAATGGAGGAAGAGCGTGGGAAGTGGAAATAACGAATCCTCCTCCCCGATTACCGCACGCCCCATATTTTGGCACATTTTATCGCCTTCTCGTCTGTCAAACAACTGGGCCGAGGTCGTTAGCGCGAGAGATAGCGGCCTGCAGGAGGGGCGGGATAGGGGGAGGGGCAAGAGTGGGCGACGATGCTCATGTTCGAATATTTTAGTGAAATTTAATCATCCTCATCCCGATTACGAGGGAGAGCTCGCTGCATCCATCTTGCCTGCGAGAAAAGGGGAGAAGTGGAGGCAGTCAGACAGGCAGGCGAACGGGCGAGGAAGGGTCGACCAAAGCACAGACAGTCGAACGAACGAACAGACAGCTACAGGGAGAGATGCAGATGATGATAGAATAACACTAGAACAAGTGATGACATGGGTTGCGTAACGTCTTAGTTAAACGATCGCGGTGGCGTCGGCGGCGATGCCTGGGAAGCGTTGGCGGGAACTTCTCGGAATGGAATGAGGAAGAAGAGAAGTCGATGGAAATTGTGTCTGCGCCAGAGGGTGAGACGAGTAGAATGGCGCTGATGGAAGGACAATAGTGGGGCTAGTTAAGTGAAGGGAAAGCTCCGAAATAGTGAAAGTGAATTCGCACGGGGCGTGAAATCTTGGGCATTCATTAGTCTTTTTGGTTGTGGGCTTTTGATCCCCTCTGTCACTCAACGAGCGCTCTGGCGGCCGCGCCCTCCCGAGGAGGCCTTCGGGTCATGCTGCGAACAGGGTGACCAAGGCCAGCGGGCGTACCATACGAAAACTGAGGATGAATGTAACAAGGCAAAGGCAGAATAGTTTCTTTTCCCAAGTGGATGTTTATAGGTCATCACTGTTATTTATTTATTTATTTTTAACACAAACTTAGAATCCAGGAGAATGACTTTTGGACCACCTGCTTAAACGCCGAGGCCTGAGGCTTAGAAAGGCCTGAGTAACTTTGCGTTTGTCCATTGTGCATGACTGTAAGCCTTCTGCGGCAGGACTTTCTCTAGGTGAATGCATGGACTGTGGGGGCGGGGTCAAAAGCAGTAGTGGGAACGGAAGAAGGCGAGGGCGAGGGCAAAGGGGAGGGTTAAACAGCGACTACGAAGATAACGACGGGGAAAGGAAGGCGAAGCACAAGGCGATGCGAGTGAGGAGGAAACGCACAGCGATAAAAGTAAGAGGAGGAGGGAACTGCAACAAAATTAAGAAATTGGACTTGTCAAGGGAGTGGACGTGACGCGGGGAGAATCCTCGTGATCGAATTAGGAGTGGCACGGTTCGCCGAAGGCCTCCGTGCCACGGTGTCACGGTGCCTCCCTGCCGCTGCCACCAGCTGCTCGGCTGCTGACCACCCTCGGCCGCTTGGTTCGGGCAGCCGCGACCGGTGACGTCACGACAGCTAGATGAAGTCTGTGCGGGTGAATGCGTCTGGTTACGATTCTGTGTCTGATTTTGTTTGCGAGTGTATTTGTCGGATTTGAATTTGCGAGTGACCTAAAGTGCTTGCTTGTTTGATTGCATTGCCCAGCATTGATGAATTTAGAGAAGCTAGAGAAATTAAGGTAAGGGATACACACACAAAAAATGAAAGTGGACGAGACCTCACAAATACACGCAAATCGTATTGATACTTGCTAATCATGCCAACAGTCCTATTGTTAAAGCACGGGACGCCGGGGGTGAAGAAAGCTTGCTGAGTGGTCAGTGGCGGAGCACTTGGCATCGCTCGCCTACTTCTGACTTAGGGTCGCCGAATTCATCCTTCCCCGATGGCCCCTATCGCCCTCCTTGTAAATTCCCCTTCTTATCGTCTTTTGGTTTTCTTGTTGATGTTGCTCTGGTCCGTTATCTTCATTGTGTTGTTATTCCTTTCCTCCTTTTCCCTTCTCTTAAAATCATTCTCATTCTTATTACTAATGTCCCATCTACTTCATTGATCTTCTTCCCCTCTCTTCCTGTCTGTTCTTCTTCTCCCTCTCTTGTCTTCCTTGGCATCCCTTTCCGCCCCCTTATCCGCACTGCTTAAATGGCTCACTCGGTCGCGATTTAGAGTCAATTGTGTCTTTTAAAATGCCGGCGGTTGGGGATGCTATGCTTATTATCTGGCAAGGAGGACAGCAGCTGGACTCGAAATGTCGGCAGGGATCCTTTTTTGAGAGGCACCAATTGGCAGACATTGTGTCCAGTGAGCAAGCATGACGGTCGATTGCATGGGACCGGCGGGATAACAGACACACAGGCAAGTAGATGAAAGGGAGGAGGGCAAATAGACAGTCGTGTAGATAAGTAGCTGTCTGACAGATGAGGAGAGGGGCAGACTTTTTGACTTTGACGAGTTAGGCAGCCGCGAATAATGCGGACGGAGAGAGAGACCCAAGTCACGATGAGTCCGAGTCCGACGCTCGCCAGCCAGGATTTGCTTGTCCGGAGGAGAGGTGCACCGGCAGTGCCACGCACAGGCGAAGCAGGAGCACCCAGGGAACACCTTTGACCTTCGTCGGCCGCGCACGAGCACCACGCAGAAGGGGCTCAGGGGGGCTCGAGGGCTGGGGCGTAATTTCTGTCTTTTCTACACATCTTTCTCCCCCTCCTCCTCCTCCTCCTCCTCCTCTTCTTCTGCTTCTTCTTTTTCTTCTTCCCCTCCTCTTCCTCCATCCCTCATTCTCCTCCTCCCTCCCTCCGTTTCTCGCATTTCTCTCCTGTGCTTCCCTCCCTCTTTCCCTTGCCCCTCTCCTCTCTCCCTCCCTTTTCCCCTTTTCCCTCTTTTCTCTCCTCCTCCCTCCTTTCCTCCTTCCCTTTGTTCCCTTTCTCTAGCCCAATTCGCCCTTTCCCATTTCGTCCTTTACACCCAACCCCTCTTCCCGTCCATTAGCCTGCTGTTCATACCGAAGATTTTATTATTATGATTTAATTTCTTTTGCATTTTGGATATTGGGAAAGAAGCGGTAATTATTTCTTTGCTGTACTTATATATTTATTTGTTTATTTACGGGTAATATTATGGTAAGTAGGTATTTATTGATGATAGTGATGAGAAAGAGAATTAAAAGAAAAGAGCGTGGATGAGAAGCGAGAAATGCATGTGTTTGCGCCTCGTACGCACTTACTTAATAGCTCATTAAGGTGCGCTGGCGACGCTGCTGACATCTGCATGATGGGGAGCTGCTGTTGCTGCTGGACTCTTGTGCTTGCGGCTGGGACTGCCTCTCTCGCTCTCTATCGCACGCACACACACGCACGCACACGCACGCACACGCACGACACACACACACGCACACGCGCACACACACACACACACACACACACACACACACACACACACACCACACACACACACACACACACACACACACACACACACACACACACACACACCACACATACTTCAACACACACACACACACACACACATACTTCACACACACACACACACCACCACACACACACACACACACAACACACACACACACACACACACACACACACACAAGCACAAGCACAAGCACAAGCACACAGCACAAATGCAAATGCAAATGCAATGTAAACGCTAACACACGGAGGCACAAACTGGTATTTTATCTATTATGTCAAGATATTTAATGATGCATATTTTATGGTTAATTATGTATGTAATGTGAGTACTCACAAACATATCATATTAAACTGTTTATTTTATTTATTTATTTATTTATTTATTTATTTACTTATTACTTGACATCCTTATCCTTACTTCTCGTGTTTCACTTCACTACTCGAAGATCAGATCCTTGATGTCTATGAGAGATATGGCCTTAAGAAGCACATGCAATTTGGTTATTTTTTGCTTTGGGGACACCTNTTACTCCTGTCTGCATCTCTCTCTCATCTCCGTCCCTGCCCCTCCCTCCCAATCCCTCCTCCTCCTCCCTCCTTCCTCCTCTCTGTACGTCGGGGTGTGGCGGGCGTCGGGCGCGGCCTCGGGAGAGCATCCTGCCGAGCGTGAGAATAATTCGTTCGGTGTCGGAATCTCTTTCGAAGTGATCTACATCATCTTTCTGTCGATTCTCCTTGCTTTTTTATTCGTCTTCTCTCGATTATATTTTCGTTCATTTGTTGTTTGTTTTTCTTCATTTTAATGTTCTGATATTCTCCTTTTTACTGGTCTTTCAAGTTATAGTATTCATTCGTTACCCAATCTTCCCTCGCTCCTCTCTCTATTATCACAACTTCACCCCTTTCTTACCTCACGCTCCCTCTATTCAAACACCTTCACCACTCCTTCCTTCTTCTCACAAAGACTTTCACCTTCACGTCCTTCTCCTTCGCTCTCACAAAACTTACTTCCTCTCTCACCTGCTCCCTTCGAACACTCTCACCCAACTCACCTCCATTCCCTTCTTCTCACATAAACTCACCTTCCCTCACTCCTCCCTGACTCCCCCCGCTCTGCACGCGCAAAACCTTCATTCCCTCTCCCCTGCCTTCTTACCCTCCTCCTCCTCGCAACAAAACCTCTTTCTCCGTCCTCCTCTCAGCACACTTCACGCCTCCTCATCCTCCTCTCTCCGATCTCCACAACACTTCACCCTCCCTCCTCCTTCCTACTCCTCCCTCCTGCCATACAACACCTTGCAGCCTCCCTCCCTGCCTCTCTCTCTCTCCTCTCTAAAACCTTCACCTCCTCCTCCTTCCTACATACTGCACTCCTCCTCAACAACACCATCACTGCTTACCCGTCCTCCTACCTCAAAACACTTCTACCGCTCTCATCCCTCCCTTCCCTCCTCTCTCACGGAAGGCCTTTCACCTTCCTCGCTCTTCCGTACACTTCCTCCTCTCCCTTCCTCCTCTCAAACCCTTCACTCCTCACGTCCGCTCGCCTCCCTCCCTTCTACAATTACCTCTCCTCCTCACGCTCACAACACTTCACGCTCGCCTCCCTCCCTCCCTCTTACAAAGTCAACACTTTACCTCCCTGCCCTCCTCCTCCCTCCTCCCTCTCAAACTCTGCAACATGCTGCCTTAGCAAGGCGAGGAGGTAATAGGGAGGAGCCAATGATTGACGATGTCTGTGATGATAACAATGGAACAACGATTTTTTTTTTTTTTTTTTTTTACATCTTTTGTTTTTTACACAGACACTATTTTTTTTTTTTTTTTTTTTTTTTTTTTACATTAGGGCAATGCTAAGGGCTTTTACCTGTGGAGAGAAAAAATCCTGTTAATCTGTCTCTATCTGTCTGTCTATTTCGCTGTCTATCTGCCTGTCTATTTCGCCTATCTGTCGTCTATTTATTTTCCTATTGACGTATAACTATCTGTCTATCTATTGACCTCCCTGTCTGCTTTCATCCATCAGGCTTTCCTTATCTATCAGGCTATTTATATCTATATCTATCTGTATATCTATCTACTATCTATCTATCTATCTTGTATCTTTGTATCTGTATTTATCTACTTTTCATATAACATCTGTCTATCTCCCAAGCTATCTATTCTGCAAATTCTCTCTCTCTCTCTTTCTATTTATATCTATTTACTATATCTTTATCGTCCATATATCTATCAATCATATTTATATCTATACTGTTTGTACATATACCTGTACAGAATTTACTGATATCTATCTATCTGTCATTCTGTTTAACTGTCAAACTGGTCCCAAACGTTTCTAGTATATTATCTTTATCTGTCGCTGTTTTTTCTCTGACTGTTTATCTATATATAATCATCATTATCAATCAAGTCTCTCTCTCTCTCTCTCTCTCTCTCTCTCATCCTCTCTTCTCCTCTCTCTTCTCTTCTCTCTCTTCTCTTCATCCATCTCTTCTTCTCTCTGTTCTCTAATTTATATAATGATTCCCATTCTGTCATTCTCATCTGCCTCTCTTTCTTTTCTCTTATCTTTTCTTCGATCTCTCTCTCTCTCTCTCTTATATTATATATATATATATAATATAATATAATATATATTATATATATAGTATATATAGTATGTTGTGTAGTGTGTGGTGTGTGTGTGTGGTTGTGTGTGTGTGTGGTGTGTGTTGTATAAACAGTGAAAAAGAGAAGAATGAAGAGAAGAAAGAAATGATAAGTAAAAAAACAAAATAACTAGAGTCAACATGCATAACTCTTCTGGGTAAAGAGCTGGGTTAAACTTTTTTTTAGCGAAGTTCGGCGGGACTGCGGTTCTTAAAGGGTTTTATGAGAGGCTGGATCAGATTGGTTTAAAGAAAAGATGTTTTGTGGAAGAAGAGGAACATAGGATGGGACACTTAGATGCTTTGTAGATATATTTTTAATGCAAAGTTCAGTTAATTAAAGGTAGCATTTAGCTTTTGTGTTTGTTTACCTAGACTTCAGTCTCCCTTTCTCTCTCTTCTCTTCTCTGTCTCTCTTCTCTATCTCTCTTCTCTCTCGTCTCTTCTCTCTCTCTTTTCTCTCTTCTCTCTCTCTCTTCTCTTCTCTCTCTTTCTCTCTCTCGCTTCTTTCTTCTCTTCCTTCCTCATCTCACAGATCCTCCCGCCACCTCCTTTTCCACTCCGTCCCTTAACTCCCTCCCCTTCCTTTCCCTCCCTTCCCTCTCTCCCTCTCCATCCCTCTCTCCCTCTCACATGCAACCCCTCTCGCCTTTGTTTCCTCAACGAAAAAAGAAAAAACTTCAAAAAGCTCCTTAATACTTAAAAAAAAATACCCCCCCCCCGATTACAGAGCGGTTAAAGAGCGCGTGATACAATAGGTTTTAAAACGTGTTTATTTCCCTCTCTCTTTTTTTTTTTCTTTTTTCTTTTGAATAAAATAAGGAATTGATACATGCCGGTTCTTGGTATTTCTAAGGGGGGGGGAGGGGGGAGGGGGGGAGGGGGTGTGTGGTCGTGGACGAGACGCGATCAAGAAAGTGGAAAAAAGATAGGAAGTGACTAAATATAATAAAAATATAAATAAAAAAGATATTTATGGCAGAAATCTCCCGATTGGTGTCCCTGCGCTATGCGTGGTGAAACAAAACAAGATGGCGGCGTCTGATACGAAAACATGATACCAATCTCAATGGAGATTAGGATAGGTTAGATTAGGTTAGGTTTATATTCGTACTTATTGCCCGGAAATGGCGTTTACTTTCTTCCTCATGCATTTCATCGCTACCCGTCCCTCCTCCATCCTCACACCGCCATCACCCTCCTCCTCCCTCTCAAACACTTCACCTCTTCCCCTCCTCCCCTCAAGAACACCTTCACCTCCCTCGTCCCTATCTCCCTCTCCGCCTCCGCCTCCTCTCCCTCCCTCTCTCACACACTCACCTCCTCCCTCCCTCCTCCTCCTCCTCTCACACCGAGTTCACTCTCCTTCCCCCTCTCTCCCGTCCTCTCAAACTTTCACCTCCGTCCCCTCATCTCTCCCTCCCTTCACAACCTTTAACACTCCCTCCTTCCCTCCCTCCTTCCCTCCTCCTCTACATACACCTTCACCTGTCCTCGTACCTCCTCGTCACAAACGTTACAATAAATTAGCGTATGTGTGCCGTAGTCTACCGCGAGAATCGAGAGCGGTGCGTAGTAATATATCTCAGAGTTTTGTTAGTTAATTCTGTGGTATAGGACAGGACGTGTGTGTTCCGTATATTGCAAGATTGGTCTGTCTTCGCTTATGCAAGATTTGGATATTGCTGTAAATAACGCTCTGGTGATTTTAACACAAAATAAAAACGTTCCCATGATGTGATAATGATATAGTGTCAGAATATGTAAAACGATAGTAATGATAAATATATGTTGGAAAATGATACTGATGTAATGATGATAATGATAGCATATAATAAGTGTTAGAATAATATGATAACGATAGTAATGATATGAATAATATTGATAATGATAATAATAATAATAATAAACAGTAATTATTATAATAGTAATGATAATGATTATCATAGTGGTAATATGATAACAGTAATGATAATAAAGACAATGAAATGCAATAAATACTATCACTACCATTACTACAACTACTTCGACACCATGTTTCCATAAATGCCCATAATCCCATATATGTATATATCATTTTTTTCACTTTGAGTTTTTTTTCAATATCATTTTCAGCGCCATTTTTCCCCAAATTAAGGTAAGATATTTTTACCTATATCGGAGCATATTTCCCAGAGTTAAGGTAGGAATACTTTTACTATATCGGAGCATTGATTTTCCCAAGTTTAAGGTAGTTTGAAGCTTTTTTACCTATATCGGGCCACGTTTTCATACCGTTAAAGTAGGATATATTTTACTATATCCGGAGCCAGTAATTCCCCCAAGTATAATGTAGGAACTTTTCTATATCCGGAGCCATATTTCCCCAAGTTAAGGTAGGAAACTTTTACCTATATCCGGAGCCACGTTTCCCCAAGTTAAGGTAGGAAACTTTTACCTATATCCGGAGCCATATTTCCCCAAGTTAAGGTAGGAAACTTTTACCTATATCCGGAGCCACGTTTCCCCAAGTTAAGGTAGGAAACTTTACCTATATTCCGGAGCCACGTTTCCCCAAGTTAAGGTAGGAAACTTTTACTTATATCCGGAGCCCACGTTAAGGTAGGAAACTCCTATATCGGAGCACGTTTCCCCAAGTTAAGGTAGAAAACTTTTACCTATATCCGGAGCCATTTCCCCAAGTTAAGGTAGGAAACTTTTACCTATATCCGGAGGCCACATTTCCCAAGCTAAGGTAGGAAACTTTTACCTATATATCCGGAGCCACGTTTCCCCAAGTTAAGGTAGGAAACTTTTACCTATATCGGAAGCCACGTTTCCCCAAATTAAGGTAGATATTTACTATATTCCGGCGCCATATTTCCCAAGTTAAGGTAGGAACTTTTACCTATATCCGGAGCCATATTTCCCCAAGTTAAAGGTAGGAAACTTTTCCTATATCCGGAGCCACGTTTCCCCAAGTAAGGTAGGAAACTTTTACCTATATCCGGAGCCACGTTTCCCCAAGTTAAGGTAGAGAAAACTCTTTACCTATATCCGGAGCCATATTTCCCCAAGTTAAGGTAGGAACTTTTACCTATCCGGCGGAGCCACGTTTCCCAAATTAATAGGTAAATTTTACCTATATCCGCGCCATATTTCCCCAAGCTAAGGTAGGAAACTTTTACCTATATCCGGAGCCATATTTCCCCAAGCTAAGGTAGAAACTTTTTACCTATATCCGGGAGCCACGTTTCCCCAAGTTAAGGTAGGAAACTTTTACCTATATCGGAGCCACGTTTCCCCAAGTTAAGGTTAAGAAACTTTTACCTATATCCGGCCACGTTTCCCAAGTAAGGTAGGAAACTTTTACCTATATCCTAATTTCCCCAAGTTAAGGTAGGAAACTTTTACCTATATCCGGAGCCATATTTCCCCAAGTTAAGGTAGGAAAACTTTTACCTATATCCGGAGCCACGTTTCCCCAAGTTAAGGTAGAAACTTTTACCCTATATCCGGAGCCACGTTTCCCCAAGGTAAATATTTACCTATATCCGGCGCCATATTTCCCCAAGCTAGGTAGGAAACTTTACCTATATCCCGGAGCCATATTTCCCCAAGTTAAGGTAGGAAACTTTTACCTATATCCGGAAGCCACGTTTCCCCAAGCTAAGTAGAAACTTTTACCTATATCCGGAGCCACGTTTCCCCAGTTAAGGTAGGAAACTTTTACCTATATCCGGAGCCATATTTCCCCAAGTTAAGGTAGGAAACTTTTACCTATATCCGGAGCACGTTTCCCAAATTAAGGTAAGATATTTTTACCTATATCCGGAGCCATATTTCCCCAAGCTAACGGTAGGAAAACTTTTACTATATCCGGAGCCATATTTCCCCAAAGGTAAGGTAGGAAACTTTTACCTATATCCGGAGCCACGTTTCCCCAAGTTTAAGGTAGGATTTTACCTATATCGGGAGCCACGTTTCCCCAAATTAAGGGTAGGATTTTTACTATCCGGAGCCATATTTCCCCAAGCTAAGGTAGGAAACTTTTAACCTATATCCGGAGCCACGTTTCCCCAAGTTAAGGTAGGAAACTTTTACCTATATCCGGAGCCACGTTTCCCCAAGTTAAGGTAGGAACTTTTACCTATATCCGGAAGCCCAGGTTTCCCAAGTAAAGGTAGGAAACTTTTACCTATATCCGGAGCCACG
>NW_020870986.1:130170-145170 GCF_003789085.1 Penaeus vannamei | reverse complement strand
GAGGAGAAGGGGTTGAAGGGTAAAGGGGTGGAGAAATAGTTCAGTGATTAGAACAGGGGAGAAGTGGGGAGATATGAAAGGATAAGGGCTAGGGATATGGACAAAAAGGGTAGAGACACGAGGAGAAGAGAGACAGAAAAAAACAATAAAAGAAAGGTAGGCGGAAAAAAGCGAATAAAGAAAGACAGGATAAAGAGATAGAAGGAAAGATGAAGGGATAGAAAAGGATCCTTAGGGAGGGCAAGAAGGGAGAAGAGGGGAGGAGGAGGAGGAGAGGAGGAAGAGGGGGGAGGGGGAGGGGAAGCGAGCGTCGAGAAGCCACGGTCAAGTCTCTCGCTCGCTCAGTCTCAGCCTGAGTTCGGAGCCCCACACATCGCCGTCCCTCTCGAGCACTCTCGCGTGTGGGTGTGTGCGCTCGCTCGCTCGTTCCCTCGCGTGTGTGGATACCCTTCAACACCCGTGTTCGTGTGCGTGTTAGAATTTCCTTCCTTTTTTTTTAAAGCATTTCCAAATAACAGAAATGGATAGAGGAATCTGTGTTGTTTGAAGAATTGTTTGAGAAAGAAAAACACGAAAGAACAGGGAGACGAACGCAGTGCGCAATAGTGAGTCGGGAGTGAGAGAGCGACGAGGTCTACCCAGTGGCACCGTGCACTCCCTCAACCCCCCCAGCGCCGTGGCACCTCGTGAGTGACCCTCCGTGACGTCATATATGCCGGTCCGTCTGGCACTTGGGAATTTCTCGAGTGAAGCAGTTGAACCGATCGATGGCTGACTTAAACATTATATAGCGTGGAAAGCTGTTTTTGGTAAAACTTGAAATCTGAACATGTTCACTCTGAAAACATGCACACAACCAGATCTGCAGGCGATGCTCGCAACTGTGCTGTGTGGGGAAAAAGTTCCGCGTACACGGGAGATTCAGTCCATGTCCGGCTATAGATGTACCTACATTGATTTAGCTTACTGTGATGCTGTGCGTCATCCAGTGTCCGTGCGACTGGCGAACCTGTACTCTGCTCCACATTCAGCGGCTCAGGGTAAGTGAGTGTTTGCGGTAACTTGTATCATCTTCTCCACAATCTCGCTTTTTATGCTATTATGTAATCGCTGCTAGTGCTTATGACGAATGTTATTACCAATTACCTCATGTAATACTTATTTCTACCGCGGATGACTGTGTCAGTAGTAGCTTGGGTGTCGCACTGTCTAGGTAGGGTCAAGACAAGTGTATAGAGCGTCAGTGGTATCGCGCAATCTGTCACTGGATACAGACAGATGGGTAACCGAGAAGCCAAGAATGTGTGTCGTGATAATTGCCTGTCATTCACTAAACCCCGGTGTTTGTGACAGGCCCCACACCACACCACCTGTGTCAGCCTATGTGTCTGCATTACTTGCCAGCTAATCAGTGCTGTGCTTGATCGCGTATTATTACGCGGTGCCTAATATCACGTATATAAGGTTTTATTGTCCGAGGGTCGGTCTAGTATTTTGCCACTGCGTGTACCATGACCACTCCAGAACATGAAAGATATCCGTTGATTTCTACGATTCAACCCAAGTCATCGCGGGCAATTATCACTAATATTACCCAAAGAACTGTTCAAACGCAAAAATAATGAAAGATGAACGACTAAGAAACATTATCATGTAAACAGTACCTTACATCTTAATTTCATTACTTGCGCACCAATCCACCTCACACATACGAAAACGAATCGTTCATCGAGAATGTCCAACAATTTCCAATATACTCCCACTGCAAACCATTTCCACTGAATTCCATATTCCTCCTCCCTCCATCCTCCTCTCCTATCCTCATCATACTCTCTCTCTGCTCCGTCTCTCACTCTCTTCTCTCTCCCTACTCTCGGTCTATCTCTCTACTGACCTTGCATACCCACTACTCTAATCTATAACCACACAATCCTCACTCCCATCTATGCCATCTCTCTACATTCTATCTACCAACTATCCGACACAATCCTATCTACTCTCTACTACTTCTTTCTTTTCACTATTCTGCTCTCTCCCTCTCCTCCTCTCTCTGCTCTCTCACTCTTCTCTCTCTCTCTCTCTCTCTCTCTTCCCTCATCTCTCTCTACCGTCTTCTCTCTCTTTCTCTTCCATCTTTTTTCCATATATCACTACTCATTCGTATTCTATCATATTAAAAAAAATTAAGTATATATTTTCCATCATTCACACTCTCTCACCCAACATATCATTAATTATTCATGTATGTTCTCATAACTCCCCATTTATTTTCTCATTAAAAAAAAGAAAATTCATTGCTTATAAATGGCCTATGACATATGCTTACAAATTTCAATTAAATGAATCATAGTGAACGGTTTATAATTAATGATGATCATAGTCATCATTAACATCAGAAATAATTGTAACTTTTATGAGCATTGTTATTACCGCGCTTATAATTAACTAGCAGGTAACGCCAATTAATTTTGTAATAATTACAGTATATACAAACATACTAATTATCATTATGCAAAATCATGAACAATGATAACAATCACAACCGCTATCAGTATAATTAGAATATTTGTCACAAACAACATATCATAAGGTAATTATAGACGCAATTATAACTAGCATGAGAACTATTATCCTCATAATTAAGATAATAAAAGTCACAATCACAATTAGAATGATTATATTCGCAATTAACAAATTCATAACCTTTGTCAACATACTAATTACTGCAGTCATTAGCAGCATCATAATCATAATTAAGATTATAAGGCAAATCAACCTTACATTGCAAAAAGCTTTTTTTTTAAAGAATGAAACAAAAAACGCCCTTCTTGCGTCTTGTAATAAGAACTTGTGACGATGCAGTCATCCCGACCCTGATGACGTCATGGATCAAGATGGGGGGGGGAGGACTTCCGGTGCACGTGGGGGGTAGGGGGGAGGGAGGGGGAATAGGGAGGCAGAGGGAGAGTGGAGGGGAAGAAGGAGTAGTAGAGAGAGAGAGGGGAGAGGAGGAGAGAGGGAGAGGGAGAAGGAGGGGAGGCTATAAGGAAAAGAGAGAATAGGGGAAGAGTGGGAAAGGAAGAGAAAGAAGGAGGAGGAGAGAGGGAAGAGGGAGGAAGAAGGAGAGGCGGAAGGGAGGGAGAAGTATGAGGAGGATGAAGACGGAAAGAAAGGAAACGAGAGAGAATATATAGGGCGAAGGAGAGGAGAAGAAGAGAAAGAAAGAAGATAGGAAAAGGAGAGAGAGAGAGAGAGAGAGAGAGAGAGAGAGAGAGAGAGAGAGAGAGAGGAGAAGAGAGAGAGAGAGAGAGAGAGAGAGAGAGAGAAGAGAGAAGAGAGAGAGAGAGAGAGAGAGAGAGAGAGAGAGAGAGAGAGAGAGAGAGAGGAGAAGCAGAAAACATAAAAACAAAATAAGCAGGCCATAGAATGAGAAGGAGGAAATGAAGGAATTGGAGAGGAAAAGAAAAACGTAAAAACGGAGGAAGAAAAGAGAAAAGGAACAGGAAGGAAAGAAGGAGAAAAAGGAAAGACTAAGCAGGAAGGGAAAGAACGAGAAGGTGAGAAGAAAAGAAAGAAAAGAAAGAAAAGAAGAAACTAGAGGTAAAAAGAAGCGAAGGAGAAAGAGAAGAAGGAAAAGAGAAAGAAGGAAAAGAGAAAGAAGCACTTTAATAATTCCCAAAAATTTCAGGGCATTCCAAAACCTAAAAATTTGAGAAGTCGAAGAATTACTATTCCATGAAAAAATATAATACAGACAAAGAAAATACACATAAACAAACCACCACAAGCACAAACCAATACACACACAAAGAACACACATACCAACACACACAACAAACCACAAATATACACACACAAGAACACACATCACAGGAGAACAGAAAGGGAGGAGAGAGGGAGAAGAAAAGAGAGAGAGAAAGGGGAAAGGAGGAGGTGGGAGAGAGAGAGAGAGAGAGAGAGAGAGAGAGAGAGAGAGAGAGAGAGAGAGAGAGAGAGAGAGAGAGAGAGAGAGAGAGAGAGAGAGGAGAGAGAGAGAGAGAGAGAGAGAGAGAGAAGAGTGAGAGAGATGGAGAGAGAGAGAGAGAGAGAGAGAGTGAGAGAGAGAGAGAGAAGATGGAGAGAGAGAGAGAGAGAGAGAGTGGGGAGAAAGAGAGAAAGGGAGAGATAGTGTGTGTGTTTGTGTGTGTGTGCGTATATGTGTGGAGTGCGTATAGTAACGCACGTGTGTTTATGTGTTCAATTCAGGTTTATTTTTGTGCACACGTGAATGTGTTTGTGTGTGAATACCTACAGATGGCATGTGACTGTGCGTGTGGATATGTTTACTTGTTGTATGTATGTTTGTATGAAGGCATGTTTATATGTGTGTATGTATGCATGTTCGTACGTATGTATGTATGTATGTATGAAGCATGGTAGTATGTATGCATGCGTGTATGTATGTATGTTGTATACATGCATGTGTATGTAGTATGCAAACATGCGTTGTATGTACGTATGTATGTGCGTACGTATGTATATGCGTGTATGCACATATCGTATGTGTGTATGTCGTATGCCTATCTATCTATCTATATCTGTCTGTATCCACACATCAAAACCGGACAAACACACAAACAAAACCCACACACAAAATCAAGTCCCTCAAGAAAACGAAAATAAGAAACAGACGAATAAAAGGAACTGACGAAAACGCAATAAACGAGAGACAGGGCGGAGGGCGAGTGAAGACACCCTAATGGCGGGAAGCGAGAGAGACGGTTAGGTTAGGGTGAGAGGTTAGCCAATTATTTATGATTTTATTGTTTATTATAATTTATTAGGTTTTATTTTATTTTATTTTATTATTTGTTATAATTTATTAGGTTTTATTTTGTTATTTTATTATCTATTATAATTTATTAGGTTTTATATCTTATTATTTGTTATAATTTATTAGGTTTTATTTTATTATTTTATTATTTTGTTAATAGATGGCCAACTAATTAATAGATGGCCAATTATTTATTGGGTTGGTCATTTATTTCTATTTTTTTTATTTCTTGTTTCCATTTCTGGTTCCCATTTCTATTCCATTCTATTTCTTTTTCCATTTCCTTTATAGTTATATTTATATTTCCATTTCCATTTCCATTTCCATTTCTATTTTCCATTTCCATTTCCATTTCGAACTTCATTCTTCTTTCTGTTTTTATCCTTAAGATATTTAGAATGCAGTGAGAAAGGAGAGAGACGACTAAATTGCGGAAGAGAAGTAGATAGATAGATGGATCGAGAGGCATAGACAGACTAGATAGAGAGGCATAGATAGATAGACAGATAGAGAGGCATAGATAGATAGTAGAGAGCCATAGATAAATAGATAGAGAGGCAAGTAAATAGATAGATTATATTATATATATTATATATATATAATATATATATATATATATATATATATATGTATATATATATATATATACTATATATATGAAAGAGGAAAACGAAAAATAGGATTCAAACAGAAAATTAGGAAAAAGGGAAAAGCAAAAAAAAAAAAAACATTGAAACAAAACAAACAAAACAAAAAAATAATGAAAAAACGATCATAATAAAAAAAAAATGAGTGAGTCTGAGGGTGAAAGGGAAGGAAAGGATGAAGGGGAGGAGGGAAAGGGTGAAGAATTGGAAAAAAAAAGGAAATGGAAATGGAAATAGAAATGGAAGTGAAAATGGAATAGAAATAAAAAACGAAATTAAGAAATAAGAAACGGAAATGAAAATAAAAACAGAAACAGAAAAAAAATAGAAACAAAAAACCTGGAAAACGACCCCAAGAAAACGACTACCCAACCCCCCCAACCCACCCAACCCCACCCCCCATAAATCACCCCATCCCCCCCCAAACCCCAACCCACCCACCCCCCCCAAAAAAAAAAAAAAAAAAAAAGACGAAGCCATAAATCACCCTCCACCCCCACCCCCACCCCCCCCACCCCAAAAAAAAAAGACGAAAGGGAAGCCTCGACCGGCGACATCTCAAGAAGCCCCAACCTGGCACCCGAACGAAGACGTTGACAAGAGGACCCTCTGTGGCCTCTCCGGAGCTCCTCCTTCTGCCTCGACCGCGGTAGGAGTGGCACTGATCTGGGTCATGAGGGAGGGAGGGAGGGAGGGAGGGAGGGCGTGAGGTGGGGTGGAGGAGGGAGGAGGGGGTGGAGGGGGGGAAGGGAGGGGGTGGAGGTGAGAGGGAGGGAGGGAGGAGGGAAGGAAGGGAAGGGCGTGTAGGGGTGTGGGGTGTGGGGTTGGAGGGGTGGTGAGAGAGGGAGGGAGGGGGAGGGTGGAGTGAGAGGGAGGGAGGGAGGGAGGGAGGGGAAGGAAGGGCCGTATAGGGGTGTGGGGAGGGGTGGTTGGGAGGAGGGTAGGAGTGGAGATGGGGAGGTGGAGTAAAAGGGTGGTAATTGGATGTGCGAGAGAGGAAAGGGCGAAAATGAAAAAAATGGGCAGAAGGAAGGAGGAAATAGAGGAGAGAGAGAGAGAGAGAGAGAGAGAGAGAGAGGAGAGAGAGATGGAGAGAAAGAGAGAAGAGAGAGAGAGAGAGAGAGAGAGAGAGAAGAGAGAGAGAGAGAGAGAGAGAGAGAAGAAGGAAGAGAGAGAGAGAGAGAGGAGAGAGAGGAGAGAGAGAGAGAGAGAGAGAGAGAGAGACGAGAGAGAGAGAGAGAGAGAGATTATGTGTGTGTGTGTGTGTGTTGTGTGTGTGTGTGTGTGTGCGTGTGTGTTCCTCAACAAACCCGTGACTGTGATTTGAAACAGAAAAAGTGGACACAGAATCGTTCTCTCTATTGCAGGAAATTATTAAATTACTAAATTATCATCATCATTAAATTGAAAACTGGTGTCTCTAATTTATTAACCAATTACGATATGAATGAAAAACTAATAAAAGATATAATTCTTTTAAGGCGTGTTGAAATAACAAACACAAAGTATTATACATATATATTTTACGATATGCAGAAAAAAATCAACAGATTCATATATAACTAAAGTCAGAGTAAGTTAATTAACAGAATATTATGCAAATATATAAAAGGTACTATATCGACAAATAAGGAGAATTATCTTAATCAGATTTGACATATAATGATGTAGAATAGACATCCATATATATGCTGTACCTCGTAAAATGTATAAGTATTAGCATAAATATAACATTTAAAATTAATAAAGTATTAGCATAAATATAACATTTCATAAACATAACATTAACCCAGAAAACATTGCACATCAACATAAAACATATCATAAACTTGTCCCAACATAAACATCAACACAACACAATACACAGAGGTCACACAAACATAAACATAAACATAATCCCAACATAAGCCCAAACAACAATAGAGATATTCACATAGACATAAACATAGACAACGAACACCACTCGGCGAAACACAACATACCATCACATAGATTCAACATAGAAAGCCTCCGCACATAAATCACATGATGGTGACGCAATAACAAGTTTTATGGGAGGGGGCAAGGGGGATGGGGTAGACACGGAGAAAGAGGCGGAGAGAGGGGGAGGGGGGAGGGTAACACGAGAGAGGGGAGGGGGGGTAGGGAGAGGGGGAGGGTAGACACGGAGAGAGGGGAAGGGGGAGGGGGGGAGGGTGAGACAAGAGAGGGGGGGAAAGGGGAGGTAGACACGGATGAGAGGGGGAGGGGGAGGGTAGACACGAGAAAGAGGGGGGAGGGGGGAGGGTAGTCACGGAGAGAGAGAGGTGGGGGCAACGGGGGAGATAAAGGGAGGCGCTAGGGTGTCATAAATCACCTTTTAGATGAGTCAAAGGGTGATTACTGGATTACAGGAAGATGTGGCTGGGTGGGAGGTAGTGGAAGATAGGGGTAGGGAGAGGGGGGAGAGGGAGAAGGTGAGGGGTGAGAAGGAGAGGGGAGGGTGAAGGTGAGGGGAGGGAGAAGGTGAGGGTGAGAGGTGAGGGAGAGAGTGAAGGTGAGGTTGAGGGGGAGGAGAGAGTGAAGGAGAGGGTGAGGGGAGAGAGAGGTGAGGGTAGAGGGAGAGGAGGGGTTTAGAGGGAAAAGCTAAGGGTGAAGGTGAGGGAGAGGGAGGGAGAGGAGAGCGTTGGAGGTGAGAGGGTGAAGGTGAGGGTGAGATGGAGAGTGAGGTGTGTGAGGAGGGCGAGAGAAAGTTAAGGTGAGGTAGGGAAAGGGTGAGGAGAGGGTGAAGGTGAGGGTGAGAGGGAAGGAGAGAGTGAAGGCGAGGGAGAGAGGGTGAAGATGAGGGTGAGAGGGAGTTGAGGTAAGGAAGAAGGAGAAAGGAAAAGCTAAGGGTGAAGGTGAAATGAAAGGAGAGAAAAAAAATGAGGGTGAGAGGGAGAGAGAGTGAAGAATGCAAGAGTGAGGGCGAGGCTGAATTAGAGGGAGAGGGGTAAGGGTGAATCTCAGGTACAAAGGGAGTAGAAGGGAGAAGCTAAGGGTGCGGGAGAGGGTGAGGGAGAGAGTCAGGGTGAGTGCCAGTGTGTGCCTAATTAACCCTTCTGCTTTCTGTCACTCTTGGAGCTGGCACTGGTCCTCGTGGCAATCATGTGCTAGAATAACACACACACAGGTCGCACACAAATTACACACAACAAATGCAGGAACACAAACACACGCAAACATGCAACACGACAGCACAATTACACAACAAACAACACACCTACAAACACACAACAAACACACAAATCCAACACAAATACACACACACAATACACATGGAATACTAACATAAATCTGAAACATAAATAAAAGCCTGTACACATATACAAAAAAAGAAAAACACACACACAAATCATAGAAAATACACGAAAACCTTCCACACACATACACAAACACACAAACAAACACACACACAAATACTCTCTAGACCCTATATAAAATTACACAAAATTCTTCTACACACACACACACATCAGAACACACACAGACATACAACACAATCCCCTCCCCTCCCAAAATCCACACACACATACACCCTCCCCCCTCCCCAAATACCCCTTCCCTCCCCACACACAGTAGTGAATCAGAGAGAGAGAGCCCAGGTCACCAGAGGCAGCAACACCGCATAGGAGTGACCACGTCCAAGTCCAGGATGCGAGGTCTGAATATGAATGAGATTTTGTTTATGAATGACCACGACACGAGGTCTGAGTCATCGTCATTCATATTATTTTTAAAAATAAGGGGGGGGGGGAAAAGGGGGGGATTGGGGGGGGGGAGGGGCCGTCAGTTCACATAACAACAAACAAAAAGCCGACAATTGGCTAGTAATTGGGCATGAGAAATTGTTAGAAGTTCGAATCATCCAGAACCAATTTATGTCTTTGTCGATGTTTTGCATACGTTTATTTTGTTGTTCGGTGGTGATACGGGGTTTTTGATTCTTTTTCTTCTTTTCTTACTCTCTCTCTCTTTCTTTCTCTCTCTCTCTCTCTCTCTCTCTCTCTTCTCTTCTCTCTCTCTCTCTCTCTCTCTCTCTCTCTCTCTCTCTTCTCTCTCTTCTCTCTCTCTCTCTCTCTCTCTCTCTCTCTCTCTCTCTCTCTCTCTCTCTCTTTCTCTCCTCTTCCCCTCTCTACTACTTTCTTCTACTCCACCTCCACCCTCCTGTTCCTCTTTTCTTCCATTCTTATCCCTTCTCTTCCCATCCCATTCTCCTTTCTCATACTCCTCCATCTCATCCTCCCTTTCTTCTACTCTTCTTCTTCTTCTCCTCTTCCCTCTTTTCTTTTTCTTTTTCCTTGTCCTTCTTCTGCTGCTTCTTCTTGTTCTTCTTCCTTCTTTTTCCTCTCCTCCTCTCCTCTTCTCCCCTCCTCCCTTCTCTTCTCCCTTCGCCTTCCGTCCCTCTTCTGGCTCTTCCTCCCTTAATTTTTCCTCCACCTCTCTCCCCTTCCTTCTACTCCTCTCCTTCTTCCCTATCCCACTCTTCCCTCCACCCTTCTCCTCCGTCTCTTCTTCCTCCGTTTCTACTTCTCAGGCCCCTTTCCCGCTTCACCTTCCCTCTTCTCCACCCTTGTCATCCTTCGGGCGCCATCCTTATGACAGACTCACAAGGCCTTCTCCCCCACTTCGTCTCTCCTCGTCCCTATCCTTCTCCTCGCCTTCTCCTCTCCCGCCTATTCCCCTCTCTCGTCACACTACCATTACCTCCTCTTCATCCTCTTTCCTCCGATCCTTATCCCCATCGCATCATCATACATCCACATCAATCCTTAATTTCGGTCTCTTCCTCCTCCTCCTCGTTTAATTCCCTCGTTTCTACTCCCCCTTTCTCCTCCTCTCTTTTCCCCTCCTCCACCATATTCATCATACACCTCCTCTGCGCATCCTCCCTTACTTTAACACTTACTAAGCATGCATCTATTTTCCCTCTCGTCTCTCCATCCCATATTTCGCTCTCTAAAGACTTGCTTCTTCTGTCAACTCCTCCTCCTCTCAACCAAACTCTCGACCCACCCCTCACAACTAATGAAAACCTACTCAACTCCTCCTCTCATTCTCACACATCCTTCTCCTCTAACCTGCCTACTACTCACATCCTCTTATTCCACCCTATCATCTCCATTCCTTCTCCTCACCTCGCTCCTCACAAACAGATCTCCGCTCTCCTCCTCCTTCTCTCATAAACCTCTTCTCTGCATAAAATACAAAAGCTGATAAACAACTCAACTAACTTAAACCTCGTCCCCTCTTATTCCCGCTCTTAATCCACCGTTCTCTCCCCTCTCTCCTCCTCTCCCTTATTCCTCTCTCTCCCCTTCTCCTCCTCCTCCTTCCCTCTCTGGTTTCCTCCTTCTCTCTCACCCCTTTTCGTCTCTCTGCAGCCACACACGAAGCGGTCAAGCATGCAAGGAAAGGGAAATCATTTTTGAATACATTTTTTTCTCAAGGGTTTGGCGATAGTGAAGGTGGCATGTGGTAATTTTAAGGGTGGAGGGCCGTCACTTAGGGTGAGTGCCCTGATGAGTGACTTTGATTTAGGATGGGAGGGTTGGATTTAAGGGAGGAGATATGTGGAAAGGGAGAAATTTGTTTTAAGGGTGAGAGGGTCGGATTTAATGGAGGAGATATTTGGAAAATGAGCATTTGTTTTAGGGTGAGAGGATTTAATTTAATGGAGATTTGGAAAGTGAGAAATTTGTTTTAAGGTGAAAAAGGGTTTGAATTTAAGGGAGGAGATATTTGGAAAAGTGAGAAATTTGTTTTAGGGTGAGAGGGTTTGATTTAGGGAGGAAATATGTGGAAAGTGAGAAATTTGTTTAAGGGTGAGAAGGATGACTCTCCTTATGATGGCTTTGGATAAAGGGAAAGATTTAGGGTGACCTTTTTATACTTTATACCAAATTCTGATAAAAAAATCAAAATTAAATAATTTTTGAGACTAGCTAATCATGTAAAGAGTTGACTAATCAGCCTAAACATCATTCACCCTGTGACCAAAATAAATTACGAAATAAATGTAATTAGAATAGTAAGGTAGAGTCGGCTGGGTACGTTAAGGGACCCCGTGTATAAATGTAGATTCAACTGGGTACAATAAGGGACCCCAAGTATAAAAGTTTATTAATCTAAGCAAACTGAGGGACCACGAATATAAATAGTATATTCATCCAGGTAAACTGAGGGACCAGGAGTATAAAAAAAAAGTATATTCATCCAGGTAAACTGAGGGACCACGAATATAAAAAAGTATATTCATCCAGGTAAACTGAGGGAACCCAGGTAAACTGAGGGACCACGAGTATAAAAAGTATTTCATCCAGGTAAAAAGGGACCACGAGTATAAAAAAATAGATCCATCAGGATACACTAAGGGAGCATGAGTATAAAAGTTTCATCTAAGTACTTTTAAGGAGCACTTGTATAAACATCCCAGGAATGCGATGGAGGGAAAGATTGAGAAATTATGAAAGTAGAATAAATACGGTAGATCAAGGGAGCGTATAAACATCCTGAATAGGCAAAGGTAGATTCATTTGGGCGGGATGTGTGAACGTGTGAATAAATCTCCCAAGACAAGTTATGGAGCTTATGTAGTGCCACTTTGCGTGAGTGAATGTGTGTGTGAGAGAGAGAGATAGAGAAGGGTTGACGGGGAGAGAGGGAGAGAGGGGCGGGAAGAGCAGGGAGGGAGGTGGTCATGTTGTACATGATGGAAAGAGAAGAGAGGGTACCTGTTGCAATGAAGACGAGAGAGAGTATGAGAGCAGATGAGGAGAGCGAGAGACGAGCCAGAGGGAGGAAGCAATGAAAGAGGAGAGAGGGCAAGGGGACGGGCAGTGATATAGCAATGAAAGAGGGTGGAGAGGAGAAGAGAGAGACAGATGATGGAGAGGAGAGCGGAGAGAGAGAGGGGGGTTGCCAATGAAAGAGAGGAGAAGAGAGACAGAGAGGGAGAGAGAGTAGAGAGGCGAGGGTGCAATGAAAGAGAGAGAGAGAAGAAAGGAGAGGGAGAGAAGAGAGAAAGAGATATTAGATGAGGAGAAAGGAGAGAGAGAGAGAGAAGAGAGAGAGAGAGGGAGGAGGAGAGGTGAGAGAGAAGAGAGAGAGAGGGGGGAGAAGGAGAGCAGAGAGAGAGAGAGAGGAGAAGGGAGAAGAGCAGGAAGAGAGGAAGGGGAGGAGATGCCAAGAGAGAGAGAGAGAGAGAGAGAGAGAGGAAGAGAGAGAGAGAGAGAGAGAGAGAGAGAGAGAGAGAGGAGAGAAGAGAAGAGAGAGAGAGTGAAGAGAGAGGAGGGAGAGGAGGGGGAGAGAAGCAAGAAAAAGAGAGAGGAGAGGAGGAGAGAAGAGAGAGAAGAGAGAGAGATGAGAGAGAAGAGAGAGAGAGAAGAGCAGGATGGAGAGAGAGAGAGAGAAGAGAGATTGAGAGAGAGAAGAAGGAGAGAGAGAGGAGAGAGAGAGAGAGAGAGAGAGGGTCAGAGGAGAGAGACAGAGAGACAGAAAAGAGAGAGAGAGAGAGAGGAAGAGAGAGAGAGAGAAAAACAGAAAAGAGAGAGAGAGATAGAGAGAAAGAAGAAAAGAAGAAGAAGATGACTAGAAGGAATGACGTATAAAGGAAATGCTTTAGAAAAAAAACAGCAAACAAACAAACACCAAGACAAGGAAAAAAGGGCCGGACCCAACTCTCGCATATCATCTCGCGTGTACGTCTCCTCCGTGTGCACATCCAGTCTGTGTACACGTGTCGATGTACGTGTTGTTTTGGCGACCTAAAATTAGACGGCGGCGATGGGCCTGATGGGCGGCGGCGCCCGTGGGAGGCCTTTGGATGCGGACAATCAAGTACACTTGCGTACACTTACGGACTTGTAAGTACGCACACGTGTGTGTGTGTGTGTAGGTGGGTGTGGGTGTGAACACATACGCACACACACGCGCGTTTGCAGTACATACACACACTCATACATGCATGAACAAAACCACACACACACACACGTGTGCGTACTTATAAGTACGCACAACGTTATATATATATATATATATATATATATATGCCATATTATATATATATATATATATATATATATATATATATATATATATATATGGTGTGGTGTGTGTGTGTGTGTGTGTGTTGTGTGTGTGTGTGTGTGTGTGTGTGTGTGTGTGTGTGTGTGTGTGTGTGTGTATATATACTATATATATGTATATAGAAAGATAGATACAGATAAATAGATAGACAGATAGATGGAGGAATAGATAGATAAATGGAGAGATAGATGGACATGTAGAAGGTAGGTAGATGACTAGACAGATAGATATAAGTATACAGATATAGATGAAATAGAGATAGATAGATATAAGAAATATATATAAGCACACATAGATATATACACACACCTGGGTTTGTGTTTGTTTGTGCGTGTCCACTTGAGAAAAAATCATGCAAATAAAAACACATAAAAAACATACACTCGAAGAAACATTACGTAAAGAAACAGGTTTACATAAATGGAAAGACGTACTTGTAGATTTACATACATACCATATACTTTATGTACGTACGCACACACTTTTATTGTACCGGATCTTTCTGTGTTGCTTTGTATTGATTTACGCACACACAACATCACGCACTCACACACATGCAATCACACACACACACAGCAATACACACAGCACACACCAGATACACACACACACAGATGCACACAACACACACACCACACAATGCAAACACACACATCGCAAAACACACATACAAGATACCACATGCAAACACATTCACACAACAGATGCAAACACATACACACAGATACACATGCAAACACGCACACACACACACACATGCAAACACACACACATACACACATGCAAACACACACACATACACAACATGCAAAACACACAACACAACACAGATCCAAACACACACACAAATGCAAACACACACATGCAAATACATACACACAAACGCGCATTTAAATAAGTAGATACACACATACACATGTTTGTCTTTATATATGTCTATCTACCTGTCTATCTCACTGGCGTATATTGTCATTCTTCCTAATTCCTTTAATGGAGGGAGGGAATGAAGGAGGAGGGGGAGGGAGGGAAGCGAAGAGCAGAGGGATAGGAGGGAAGAGGGGAGGAGGGGAGGGAAGGGGAAGGAGGAGAAGGATGGGAAGGGAAGATTGGCTGGAGCGGGAGGGAGGTTGTGAAAGGTTGGCGAAGCGAAGCGGAAGGGAAGAGCGGGAGGGGGAAGTATAGGGGAGGGAAGGGAAGAGAGAAGGAAGGAAGAAAGAAAAGAAGGGGAGAGGGAAAGCAGGGTGAGGGTAGAGAGAGGGAGAGGGGGAGGGGAGCGCGAATGGGAAGAGAGAAGGAAAGAAGCGGAAGAGCGGGGAATGGGCGGAGCGGAAAGGAAGAGCAGGAGAGGAGCGGCAAGCGAAGAGAGAGACAAAGGCGTAAGAGGGAAGAGTTTGGAAGAGGAGAGAGAAAGGAAAAGCGAAGAGAGGAGAAGAA
>NW_020870986.1:124558-129924 GCF_003789085.1 Penaeus vannamei | reverse complement strand
GAAGAAGGAAAACCATAAGAACAAAACTAGTAAAAGATTGAAAAGAAAGAAAGAAATTATGTAAGAAAAGAAAAAAGAAAGAAGAAGACAAAAACGAGAAAGTAAAAAAAAAAAGAAATAGAAAACTGGAGGTAGAGGAACAAAAACCGAAAGAAAAGAGAGACCAGATCAAAAAGAAGAGAAGAAAAAAAATAGAATGAAGAAGAAAATAGAAAAAAGAGATAGAGAGAAAATAAACGAAATTAAAAGAAAAACAGGAAGGGGTTAAGGGAGTAGTAAAAGAATAGAAAAAAGAGTGAGCAAAAGGGTTTACCCACTCCTTATAAGGAAAAGTCAGGAATGATAGCGAAAAGGAACCCGACGGAGAGCGCCATGCAAGGTCAGGGGGTGGGGGGGGGGGGGTGGAAGTGGGAGGTAGTAGAAAGATAAAGACGGGAAGGAGGAGAAAGGGAGGAATAAGGAGGGAATGGAGGGAAATGGAGGAGGGAGGGAAGAAAGGGGTGAGGTGGGAGGAGGGGGGTGGGGGGGTCTGCGAAGTTGGAGGAGTAAGAAGATAAAGACGGGAAGAGGAGAAAGGAAGGGATAGGAGGGAATGGAGGGAATGGAGGAGGGAGGGAAGAGGGGTTGAGGTGGGGGGGGCGTGGGGGTCGGGGGGTGGGGGGGGTGGAAGTGGAGAGTAGAAGGATAAGACGGGAGGAAGGAAGAAAGGAGGGATAGGAGGGAAATGGAGGGAAATGGAGGAGGGAGGGAAGAAGGGGTGAGGTGGGGAAGGAGGGGGTGGGGGGGTGGAAGTTGGAGAAGTAGAAGATTAAAGACGGGAAGAGGAGAAGGAGGGATAGGAGGGATTGGAGGGAAATGGAGGAGGGAGGGTAAGAAAGGGAGGGGGTGGGGAGTAGAGGGGGGGGAGATTAAAGATGGAGGAGGAAGAAAGGGGGGATAGGAGTGAAATCGGAGGGAAATGGAGGAGGGAGGAAGAAGGGAGGGGGTTGGAAGTGAAGGAAGTAGAAGGAAAAGAATGGGAGGAGGAGAAAAGGAAGGGTAGGGGAGGGAATGGAGGAGGGAGGGAAGAAAAGAGGGAGGGGAAGAAGGGAGGGGGTGGGGAGTGGAAGGAGTAGGAGAATAAAGATGGAGGAGGAGAAAGGAGGGGATAGGAGGGAATGGAGGGGAATGGAGGAGGGGAGGGAAGAAGGGGTGGAGGTGGGGAGGAGGGGTGGGGGGGGTGGAAGTGGAGAAAGTGAAGATAAAGAACGGGGGAGGAGAAAGGAGGGATAGGAAGGGAAGGAGGGAATGGAAGGAGGGAGGGAAGAAGGGGTGAGGGTGGGGAGGAGGGGGTGGGGAGTGGAGGAGTACAAGATAAAAAGATGGGAAGAAAGGGAGAAAGGAGGGATAGGAGGGAATGGAGGAAGGGAGGGAAGAAGGGGTGAGAGGTGGGGAGGAAGGGGGGAGATAAGAATGGAAGGAGGAGAAAGGAGGGATAGGGAAAGGAAAATGGAGGAGGGAGGGAAGAAGGGGTGAGGTGGGAGGAGGGAGGGTGGAGGGGGGGAGAATTTAAAGATGGAGGAGTAGCAAGGGGGAAGGGATAAGGAGGAAATGGAAGGAGGGAGGGAAAGAAGAGAAGAAAGTTGTAAAGAAGGATAAAATGCGGAGTGAGAAGAGAGGAAGGGAGAGAAGGAAATGGAGGAGGGGGGGGAAGAGGAAGGAGGGTGTAAGAGGAGAAGATAGAGATAGAGAGGAAGAAGTAAAAAGGAGGGATAGAAGGAGGAAATAGAAGAAAAATGGAGGAGGCTGGCGAAACAAGGGAAGGATAAAGATTAGAGGAGAATGAAAGAGGGAAAAATAAAAGAACAGATGGAAGAACAGGAAAAAGAAAAAGAAGGGGAGATGAAAGAGGGAAAGAGCAGAAGAGGGGAAAATCAAGATATGAAGAGAAGAAAGAGGAGAGAGAAGAAGGAGAAAAGGAAGTAGACAGAGAAAGAAGAAAAAATAGAAGAATCAGAAGGAAGAATAGAAGAAAAATAGAGGGAGAAGAAAAGTGAACGAGAAAAATGGAAGGAGAAGAAGAGGAAGAAGAAAAGAACAAAAAGAATAAAGGAGATTAGAGAGCATCTTTTGGAGGCAGAGATAGAGAGAATCTGGAGGAGAGATGAAAGAAGGGAAAGGATAGGAGTAAAGGAGGAGAAGATAAAGATAGAAGAAGCAAAGAGGGGATTATTGAAGGAAGGGAAGGGAAGGAGAAGAGGAGGGGAAGATAAAGAAGGAGAAGAATGAGGGATAGGAGAAATGATAGAAGAGAATTGGGGGACAAACGAAAGAAGGAGTAAAGGAGAGATAGAGACAGAAGGAGATAGGAAGGATAAAGGAAATAAGCAAGCGAGGGGGAACGCAGAAGAGGAAGGGAAAGATAGAGAGTGAAAGAAGAAGAGGAAGCGGACAGAGGAAGGAGATAAAGATAGGAGGAGAAAGGAATAGGGAAAGGGAAATAAAGGATTAAAAAGAACCAAGGGGTTGAAAGAAAGGATGGTAAGATAAAGAGAAAGCGAAAAAGGAGAGAAAATGGGAAGGAGGGGAGAAAGGAATAAAGAAGAAATAGACAAGAAGAAATAGCTTAGAGTGTAAAGAAAAGAAGAGAGGGAGAGAGAGAGAGAGAGAGAAAGAGGGGAGAGAAGAGAGAGAGAGAGAAGAGAGAGAGAGAGAGAGAGAAGAGAGAGAGAGAGAGGAGAGAGAGAAGAGAGAAGAGAGAGAGGAGAGCAGAGAGAGAGAGAGGAGAGAGAGAGAGACGAGAGAGTCATAGAGAGAGAGAGAGAGAGTAGAGGAGAGAAGAGAGAGGAAGAGAGAGAAGAGAGAGAGAGAAGAGAGAGACGAGAGAAGAGAGAGAGAAGAGAGAGAGAGAAAGGAAGAGCGAGAGAGAGAAGAGAGAGAAATCGGTGTCATCAGAAAGAGAGAGACAGACAGAGAGAAAGAAACCGGAAAAAAAGAATTGTGAGAGAAGAATACGAGGGAACGAAGAAAAGGAGGGGGAGCGGGGGAAGGGGGGGGAGGGGGAGGAGGAGGGGGAGGGAAAGAGGGAGGGAGGGAACGGAAGTGGAAGGAGGAGGGAGAGCAGGGAGGAGAAGGCGAGGAAGAAGAGGGAGGGACGATGGGAGAGAACGAGAGAGAGAGAAGAAGGAGAGAGAGAGAGAGAGAGGAGAGAGAGAGAGAGAGAGCAGAGAGAGGACGCAGAGAGAGAGAGAAGAGAGGGAGAGAGAGAGAGAAGAGAACGAGAGAGAGGAAGAAAGGCAGAGAGGAGAGGGAGGAGAGAGAGGAGAGAGAGAGAGAGGAGCAGAGAGAGAGAGAGAGAGGGAGAGAGAGAGAGAGAGAGAGAGAGAGAGCAACCGCGGAAGAGAGAGAGAGAGAAAATGAGTGTCATAGAAAGAGAGAGAGACAGACAGAAAGAAAGAAAAAACGGAAAAAAAAGAATGGCGAGAATAATAGAGGGAAATGAGAAAGAGGGGGAGGGAGGGGGAGGGGGGAGGCGGGAGGGGGGGGAGGGTAAATGCGATCTCGCTCGTGATGCACTACGAAGTCGTACCGATGGGCGTGCGGCCCGTGGCCACCGTAAGTGGGCACCCGGGACTAAGAGAGGGTTGAGATAGATAGGACTTTTGAGGTTGGAGAGAGAAGAGAGAGAAGATTAAAATGAGAGTAAATGAGATAAAAATGAGAAGGATAAAAGGGAGACGAAAGAAAAAGAGGAAGGAAGGATGAGGAAGAGGGAGGCAAGCGGGAGGGGGGAGGGGGAGGGTAAAGAGGGGAAGGAGGAAGGAGGGAAGGAGGGAGGAGAGAGCGAGGGAGAGGGGAGAGAAAGAGAGGGAGGAGAGAGAGAGAAGAGAGACGCCACAGAAGAGAGAGAAAGGAGAGAGAGAGAGAGAGAGAGAGAGAGAGAGAGAGAGAGAGAGAGAGAGAGAGAAGAGAGAGAGAGAGAAAGAAAGAGAGAGAGAGAGAAAGGAGAGAGAGAGAAAGAGAAAGGAGAGGAGAGAGAGAGGAGAAGAGAGAGAGAGAGAGAGAAGAGAGAGAGAGAGAGAAGAGAGAGAGAGAGAGAGAGAGGAGAGAGAGAGAGAGAGAGAGAGAAAGAGAAAGAGAGAGAAGAGAGAGAGAGAGAGAAGAGAGAGAGAGAGAAGGGAGAGAGAGAGAGAGAGAGAGAGAGAGAGAGAAGAGAGAGAGAGAGAGAGAGAGAGAGAGAGAGAGAGAGAGAGAGAGAGAGAGAGAGAGAGAGAGAGAGAGAGACAAACAGACAGACAGAGAAGCCAAAAGAATTATAAGAGTCTAACTCTCACTCTTTCTCTCCTATTTAATTACAAGAAAGAAAACAGATAAATACAAAACAAACAAGAAAACAAAACACTTTTTTTTTCAAAGACACATAATCAACTGTATCCAGAACATATCTCTGTATATGAAGGAATAGGGAAAAGTGGAAATAAAGGATTAAAAGAACCAAGGGGTAGAAGAAAGGATGGTAAAGATAGAAGAGAAAGAGAAAGGAGAGAAATGGGAAGGAGGGGAGAAGGGAATAAAGAAGAAACCTGTCGTTATATATAGCCAGTTGTCTCACATTCTCCTCCATATAAGGCAGTCCAAACTAGTAATCTTTTATAAATTTCATTATACAATCAATGCAGCTATTTGTATACACGAAGCACCAGGGGGATCAAATGGGCATATCGGAAATCTTTAGCTAAACGTAGATCAATTTCATCAACTATGAAGAGAAGAGAGAGAGGGGGGAGGGAAAAGGGGGAAGGAGGAAGGGAGGGAGGGAGGAGGGAAGGGAGGGAGGGATGAAGGGAGTGAGGGAGGGAGGGGAGGGGAGGGAGGAGGGAGGGAGGGAGGGGAGAGAGAGATTAAGGAGAGAGAAGAGAGAGAAGAGAGAGAGAGAGAGAGAGAGAGAGAGAGAGAGAGAGAGAGAGAGAAGAGAGAGAGAGAGAGGAGAGAGAGAAAGAGAGAGAGAGAGAGAGAGAAAGAGAGAGAAGAGAAGAGAGAGAAGAGAGAGAGAGAAAGAAAGAGAGAGAAAGAAGAGAAGAGAGAGAGAGAGAGAGAAAAGGAAGAGAAAAAAAGCAGAGAGAGAAAAAGGAAGGGAAGAACTTAGAACCCAATTCCGAGACATCATCATAAAAAAAAACGTAACTCAGAACCCCTTTTTAACTCGAGACAATCACCCGAAAAACGTAACATACACCTGTATAGTCTTATCGCGCGCCCGGGAGAGAAATGCAACCCTGAGATAGAACTGCATCTTCTGCAACACAAGCAGGGATCATCTCTTAGCAGGGTTGCAGACGGAGAAATGTAATCCCAAAAGTTATCTCTCTGCTTTCATTTTTTTCTCT
>NW_020870986.1:117058-119558 GCF_003789085.1 Penaeus vannamei | reverse complement strand
TATCTATCCTAGTCTGATCTATCTATCTATCTATCTATCTAGTCTACCTAATCTATCTATCTATCTCGACTCTGTCTATCTATCTATCTATCTATCTATCTATCTATCTATATTTATATAGATATATATATATATAATAATATACTATCAGTTATATATGTGGTAGAAAAACCCTACAATGCCGTAAGCTAGATTTATTGATATTAGTGAGACAGTTTCGGAGTCCGTCCTCAATTCCATCTTCGCGAAGATGGAATGATAAACCCAACACACCCACACACACACGTACACACACACACGACACACCACACACACACACACACACACACACACTATTATATATTATATGTATATATATATATATCATATACAATTATACATTACATAGTATATATATGTATATATAACACACATACACACACCTATAAAGTGCGCACATACAGGAGTAACGAGATAATAAGCAGAAAAGGACAGACAGACAGATATCTACACAAGGCATAAACAAAGGCAGATACAAACATCAGGAGGCACGTCGAGCACACATGGCAAAGGGAAGATGACCGTTCTTTTTCCTTATTTGTCTATCCTTGGTCTATTATATTATCGTTCTCTCTTCGTCTACCTCTTCTTTCTCTCTCCTCCGCCCTTCCTTCGCTCCCTTCCATAGGCTTTCTTCCTGTTCCCTTCCTTCCTTCCCTCTGTCTTCTAGATTCCTTTATTTCTTCCTTCCTTTGTCCATCTATCACTTCCTTCTTCTGCCATATCCTACTCATTATTTACTCCCCTCCTACCCTCCCACTCCCTCCGCTCCCTCCCTTCTACTTCCGCACTCCCTCCCTCCTTCCGCTCGCTGCGCTCCCACTCCCGTCCCTCCTTCCGCTCCTGCCTCCCAGCTCGCCTCACTCCATTGCCCTGGCGCCTATCTGTGCCCAGCTCCCTCCGCGCCGTTCCCTCCACTTCCCGACTCCCCTGCCCTCCTCCCTCCTACTCTCCACTCCCTCCCTCCTCCCTACCTACTTCCGCCACTCCCTCCCTCCTTCCTGCCGTGCCTCCCACTCCCTCCGCTCCTTCCGCTCCTTACTCCCACGGCCTCCGCTCCTTGCCCTGCCTGCTGCCCACTTCGCCTCCTTGCCCAGTGGCCTGTCCCCCAAGAACCGCCCGCCCCCCCGACGTTACCTCCTCCCGCCCCCCGTCCTGTCCCACCGCGCCCACCCAAGTGATATACACACCCGAACGCGAGCCGACGGGAAAAAAAAAAAGCTGTTTATTTTCGAACTGAAGGAGGCGCTGAGGCAGGCAAGGGTCACACACACGCGCCAGACTCGAGAGAAATGCGGGCGTTGTGGTTCCGCAAATGTGTGGGAATGCGGATTGTCCGAAAGTACTTGTGGGCGTGTGTTTGGCTTTGGCTTTGGCTCTTTATGGAATGTTTCCCGCGCTTCGGAGGAGGATTTGGCGGGTTTTTTTCTTTCTTTCTTTTCTTTCAGGGGGAAGGGGTTAGTTTGGCGGTTTTTTTTTTCTTTCTTTCTTTCTTTCTTTCTTTCAGGGGGAAGGAGTAGCGGGGTAGAGGATAGAGAATATATATGAAGACATTTTGAGACAGATCCGATTATATGCCCGTGCGTGCGTTTACATGCGTGTCTTTACGTTTGAATATTTAAGTTTATGTATGTACACGCACTCACAGGCACACCTATACAAGCACAAATACACGCAATTGCACATGCGCACACATACATACCCCGTACACTCGCGCATACATTCACATACACCCTCTCCCTCTCGAGAATAAGCCACCTAACACGCACGCAGATGATGAGCACCCATCCCATTTCACACAGCGAGAAAACCTCTTTCCTCAGCATGACTTCATCTCCCACATCGGGCTGAACGACAAAAACACCGTAATTACTCCGCGCGGAACACAAAACTTAACAGAGCCCCGCGATCGCCATGTTTTAACCCAGGTCTCTCTGAGTTCTTTCTACGGTGAATATAATCTATTAAAGGATTTCTGTTATTGTCTTTTTGTATTGTACATGAATTTATTAACGGTGAATATGATGGTGAAATGATTCATTATTTTGTGTAAAAGATAATACGGTAGACAAAACTTAATATAACCTCGCGATCACCATACTTTGTAATCTGTCCCTCACAGAAGTCTCTGCGGTAAATATAAAACAATGCTGGCTTATCATTATCCATCTTTTACATCTAGGGTTAATCCATAGCAAAGATACAGGTAGATGAATAATAGAATATATGAACTGTATACCTCTCGATCGCCCTTAACGGTTTTTGCGGTGAATTTAACCCAACACTAGATTATATCATTGTCTATTCTTTAAGCATGACCTTATGAACGGTGACTGGGCAGAATTATAACATGAAAAATACATAGATAAATAAATAGAATGAATTAGAGTAAAGCAAGACACAAGGATCTCGTCAAGAGGAAGAAGACGCCACCAGACTAAACAAACTTCAACGTCAGATG
>NW_020870986.1:86313-91313 GCF_003789085.1 Penaeus vannamei | reverse complement strand
GCAAACAGACAGAAGTGCGAGGGAGCGGGAGAGAGAGAGAGAGAGAGAGAGAGAGAGAAGGGAGGAGGCGAGGGGGGAGGGAGGAAGAGAGAGAGGAGAAAGAAGAAGAGATAAGAGGAAGAAGAGTAGTAGAGAGAGCAGAGAGAGGTGAGAGAGAAGAGAGACGAGAGAGAGAGAGAGAGAGAGAGAGAGAGAGAGAGAGAGAGAGAGAGAGAGAGAGAGAGAGAAGAGAGAGAGAGAAGAGAGAGAGAGAGAGAAGAGAGAGGAGAGAAGAGAACAGAGAGAGAGAGAGAGAGAAGAGAGAGAGAGAGATGAGAGAGAGAGAGAGAGAGAGAGAGAGAGAGAGGAGAAGAGGAAGAAAGAGAGGAGGAAGAGAGAAGAGCGAGCGAGAACGAGAGAGAGAAAGAGAGAGAGAGAGAGAGAGAGAGAGAGAGAGAGAGAGAGAGACAGAGACAGACAGACAGACAGACAGACAGACAGAGAGACAGACAGACAGACAGACAGACAGACAGACAGACAGACAGACAGACAGACAGACAGAGGATAAGAAGAGCGAAAATACTACGAGGCAAAAATTATCTCCCTAAACAGTCATATACATAGAAAGAGAGTGGACAAAAAAACACAGCTGGACACTCTCAAAAAGCCTTCCCGGGTTTAAAAAGAAAAAAAAAATAGATCGTACGTTTGGCAGAGAACGATAACACTCGCAGAACACTAACCAACGCGCGGGAAAGGTGTTCGATCCTCCTCCTTAGGCTTGGATCCCCTCTTCAAACCCCTTGGGAGACTGACATAGGGTATCGTAGGTTTAAGTACCGATAATCTGTCTTTCATTTTTTTTTCAAAAGTTTTGTTTTTTTTTTTTCAAAATTATATTCGGTTAATTTTCTATGATGTTCGTGTTAGTTATAGAATAAATCGCTGTTTGTACGTTGCCAGTTTACTTATTAATAAAAAGGAATCAAGACTATTTTAAATGCATTTCTGAAGATGGTAGATGGCGGATATACGATAATCACACTGACATTAAAGATAGGTAGATAGATAGACATTCAAATATATAGATAGATAGGAAGAGAGTGCGAGATAGATTAATAAATGGACAAAGAGAAAAATGGAGAGAGAGAGAGAGAGAGAGAGAATGATAACGATGAAGAAGAAGAAAAAACAGAAAAAAAGACATTCCTTAGACTCTTCCGCCCTACACCTTACCCCTTCCCCCTCCCCCCCCCTCCCTTATTCTCTTCCTCCCTACCCACCCCTTTCCCTACCCTCCCCCCCTACCTCACCCCTCCACACGCACCCTACCCACATACCCACATACCCTCGGGCACCACCTGGCATGGCTGATGATACCCGCATGTCCCCGTGCTGATTGCGAAGTTGCTGTCCTACCTAAATTGATTTTTACCTTTTACCTTTTCACCTGTCTCTTGTCACTTGCCTCTTACTTTCTTAATTTCTTACCTCTTACCTGTTCTTACTTACTCTTACCTTTTACGCCTCTTATTTCTTACCTCTTACCTTCTCTTCTTCCATGCCTCTTATTTTCTTACCTCTTGCCTCTTATTTCTTACCTCTTCCCTCTCCCCTCTACCTGCCTATTATTTCTTGCCTCTTCCCTCTTTCCCCTTACTTGCCTTACCTTTTTACCTTACCTCTTCCCTCTTCCTACCTCTTATTCTTCCCTCTTACTGCCTCTCATTTTCTTACCTCTTCCCTATCTCTTATTTCTTATCTCTTACTGCCTCTACCTTTTTACTCTTACCTCTTCCCTCTTACTTGAGTTGTATGTTATGTTTAGACCTCTTATCTTCCTCTTGTCTTTTACCTCTTACTTCTTGGCTTTTTCCCTTGTCTATTTCCTGTTACCGGTTGCCTCTTCTCTCTTGATGTTCCCCTTACCTCATCCTTCTTACCTCATTCCTCCTCATTCCTCATTTCTCTTACCTCATCCTACCTCCTACCCTTACCAACATTCCTCTCCTCTTTCCCTCATTTCTCTTACCTCATCCCTCTTACCTCATCCCTCCTTCATCCCTTCCCTCATTCCTCTTTCCTCATCCCTCTTACCTCATCTCCCTTCCCTCATCCATACCCTCCCTCATACCTCTACCTCTTATCGCTTACCTCATCCCTCTTACCTCATCCCCCTTCCCTCATCCCATTTACCTCATCCCTCTCCTCACCCCCTTACTCACCCTCTTCCTCATTCCTCTTCCTCATCCCTCTTTACCTCATCACTTACCTCATCCTCTTACCCATTCCTCTTACCTCTTATCCCCTCCACCTCCCTTACCTCTCCCTCTTACCTCATCTCCCCCTCATCCTCCCTCCCCCTTACCTCTTCCCTCTTACCGCATCCCTCTTACCTCATCCCCTCTTCCTCATCCCTCTTACCTCATCCCCTTCCAATCCCTCTTACCTCATCTCCCTTCCCTCATCCCTCTTACCTCATCCCACTTACCTCTTACCTCTTATCGCTTACCTCATCCCTCTTACCTCATCCCCCTTCCGTCATCCCTCTTACCTCATCTCCCTTCCCTCATCCATCTTACCTCATCCCTCATACCTCTTACCTCTTATCGCTTACCTCATCCCTCTTTCCTCATTCCTCTTCCTCATCCCACTTACCTCTTACCTCTTTTCGCTTACCTCATCCCTCTTTCCTCATTCCTCTTACCTCATCTCCCTTACCTCACCCCTCTTACCTCATCCCACTTACCTCTTACCTCTTATCGCTTACCTCATCCCTCCTTACCTCATCCCCCTTCCTCACCCTCTTACCTCATCTCCCTCCCTCATCCATCTTACCTCATCCCCTACCTCTTACCTCTTATCGCTTACCTCATCCCTCTTTCCTCATTCCTCTTACCTCATCTCCCTTACCTCACCCCCTTACTCATTCCTCTTTCCTCATCCCACTTACCTCTTACCTCTTTCGCTTACCTCATCCCACTTACCTCTTACACCTCACCCTCTTACCTCTTTTCGCTTACCTCATCCCTCTTACCTCTACCTCTCCCTCTTACCTCTTTTCGCTTACCTCATTCCTCTTACCTCATCTCCCTTACCCCACCCTCTTACCTCATTCCTCTTCCTCATCCCACTTACCTCTTACCTCTTTTCGCTTACCTCATCCCTCTTACCTGTCGGTGTACAATTTTGCATACCGATACCATAAGATTAGGGTAACATGTGGCTTTGGATTTTGTCTGATAAGATGCCATTCTGTGTCTAAATGGATTGGTGGGTGTTTGTAACTGGCGTGTGCGTGCGTGTGTGTGTTTGTTTCTTGTGTGTGTGTGTGTGTGTTTGTTTGATGTGTGTGTGTTTGTTTGTGTGATGTGATGTGTGTGAGTGTGTTGTGTGTGTGTGTGTGTATATGTGTGTGTGTGTGCGGAGAGAGAGAGAGAGAGAGAGAGAGAGAGAGAGAGAGAGAGAGAGAGAGAGAGAGAGAGAGAGAGAGAGGAAAAGAAAGAGACAGAGAGAAAGAAAGAGAGAGAGACAGACAGACAGACAGAGAGTATATCTATCATAATTCATAATTTGACTCTTGTGCTACATCCTGTTCTCTCCCCTCCCCGTCTGTAGTTTTCTTAATTTACCTGTGAAGTAAAGTTATTGAACACCTGTGAACACTTGGGAGATACGTAAACAATAAACAAAGCTCAGAGACGCTCCTCATTTGTTTATAAAACCGCATTCCCTTCTCATTCAAATCTTTCTTTGTCCTTTTTTTCCTTGTGTTTTTTTTTTCGTTTTTTCTATTTTGTCTTTCTATTTTTTTCATTTTTATTTTGTTTTCGATTTTTTTTATTATGTCTTTTTCTTTTTTTTCGTTTTTATTTTGTCTTTTTTTCGTTTTTATTTTGTTTCTTTCTTTTTTATCATTTTCATTTTGTCTTTTTTTTATTTTGTCTCTCCCTTTTTATCATTTTTATTTTGTATTTATTTTTTAATATCTATTTTGTCTTTCTCTTTTTTATCATATTCATTCTGTCTTTCTCTTTTTCATCTTTATTTTGTCATTCTCTTTTTCATATCTATTTTGTCTCTCCCTTTTTATCATTTTCATTCTGTCTTTCTCATTTTTATCTTTTTTTCTTGTAGTCTGATTTGTTTGTTTGTTTATAGGTTCTTTTTGTATTTACGTTTGTTTGTTTGTTTACTTGCATGTAAGATTCTTACATATTCTCGATTTCTTCATTTCTTATCTCCTGTTTTATCATCTTCCTTCTTTCATTCCCTTTCTTTGACTTTCTTTTTCTCTTTTCGTATTTTTTTGACGAGGTATAAGATTTATTATGATAGATAGACGGATAGATAAATAGATAGATAGAAATATAGATAGATAGATAGATAGATAGATAGAAATATAGATAGATACAGGTAGATAGATAGATAGATAGATAGATATGGCAGATGGATATATAAATAGATAGATAAACGTATACATAGGTAGATAGATAGATAGGTAGATAGATAGGTAGGTAGATAGATAGATAGATAGATAGATAGATAGATAGATAGATAGATAGGTAGATAGATAGATAGATAGACAGATAAACGGATAGATAGGTAGATAGATAGATAGATAGATAGACAGACAAACAGATAGATAGGTAGATAGATAAACGGATAGATAGGTACATATATAAACGGATAGATAGGTAGATAGATAAACGGATAGATAGGTAGATAGGTAGGTTGATGGATAGATAGATAGATTATGATAGAATCAGGTAAAGCTTACCTATAAGTTTAGATGTTATGCCTACCTTAAGTTTGTAAGTACATGCATACTGTTTATAAATGCAAACATCTATTCTTCCATCCATCCATCCATGCATACATATATATACAAACACACACACACGCACACATATATATATTATATATATATAATATATATATAATATATATATATATATATATATATATATATATATATATATATAGTATATATATATATATATATATATATATATATATAT
>NW_020870986.1:81313-83813 GCF_003789085.1 Penaeus vannamei | reverse complement strand
CTCTTATCTCTCTCTTACTCTTCCATCCTCCCTCATCCTTCCTTACTTAGTTCCTTCCCCTCCCCTTCCCTTACCTCCCCTTCCCTATTTCCCTTCTTCCCCCTCTTCCCTCTTCCCTTCCATTCCTCCCTCCTTCTCTCTCTCTACCCTTTTCCTCCCTCATCCTCCCTTATATTCCTTCCCCTCCCCTTCCCTTTCCTCCTCTTCCCTATTTCTTACCCTTACCCCTTCCCTTCTTGCCCCCCCCCCCCCCCCCCGTCTTCCCCTAACACGCATGGGAAACCGCCAGCGGTTGGCTCGTAAAATATCGTCGTGTCTCGTAAGGCGCGAGATTATGCGAGACTGCTGCTACGGTTGTCTCACTCTCGCTCTTTCTCTTTCTCTTCCTCATTTCATTTCAGTCTCCTTCTCTTTCTTTCTTTTTTTCTATTTCGGTCTCTGTCTCTGTCTGTTGTCTGTTGTTGTCTGTCTGTCTGTCTGTCTGTCTCTCACTTCTCTTTCTTTCTTTCTTTCTCTCTCTCTCTCTCTCTCTCTCTCTCTCTCTCTCTCTCTCTCTCTCTCTCTCTCTCTCTCTCTCTCTCTCTCTCTCTCTCTCTCTCTCTCTCTCTCTCTCTCTCTGAACACGCTACTACTACTGATAACAGTAATAATAATGATAATGATGATATTAATAACAATAATAATAATGATAATAATAGTAATAAAGATAATAATAACAATGATAACAATGATAAGGATTATGATGATAATAATAACAATAATAATAATGAAAACGATGATAATAACAATGACAATAAAAACTATGATAATGATAGTGATATACCAGTAATGACGACATCAAAGATTCTAAAAACACTCGCCGGCTACAGTATCTAAAAGCAGCATTTAAGGAGCTCGACTCGTGACCGCCTACAGTAATAATTTCTATTCCTTATCTCTCAATTTCATCTTGGGATTCCACTCTGAACCTTTTCTCTCACCTGATAGAGATCCTGAATCTACTTAACCTCGCCTCTTTTATTTGCATAGGGAACTGAATCCGCCTTGACGCGTTTCGTTCGTTTTTTGTTTATTCTATTTTCTTTCGCTGTCTTTCTTGTTTTGTCTATTTCTCAAATGTATATCACGTTTGTTTGTTCGTTTTTTGAGTATTTAGATGGTAGGTTCAATAAAGAGAGAAAATTGTAAAGAATATTGTGAGAAATATTGAATTGTAAGGTTATACGCGAAAATAAAGATGTAAAGAAGATGGAAGACAAAGAATCTCTTTCGAGGGGTGACTATTCTAAATGAAAATAATACCGCTTTCTTTATTCTCCGAGTGTCCCTTTCATCCTTGTTAAAAGAAATGGCGATGAGATGGCATTTTACAATAGCTTTTCCCTCTTATCTATTTGTCCATTTACTCATCTACTTATCTACCTATCTACTTACGACAATACCTGCCGTAACTTGTGTATGAACAAATGAGCGTATGTACCGTGTATTTTGTGCTCGATTTGAAATTTAACGTGTACGTTTTTGTATGTGTATGTGTGTTTTGTGTGTGTTTTTGTGTGTGTGTGTTTGTTTTTGTGTGTGTGCTTTGTGTATGTGTGTGTGTGTGTGTGTGTGTGTGTGTGTGTGTGTGTTGTGTGTGTGTGTGTGTGTGTGTGTGTGTGTGTGTGTGTGTGTGTGTGTGTGTAGTGTGTGTGTGTGCTGTGTGTGTTTGCTTCAAGAATCATTCATACGTATTTGTTTGATAATATATATATCATTTTTCCATCACAAATCCAGAAAGTAAAGAAACAAAAAAAATGAAAACAAGTGAAAGATAATACCGAAAAAACAAAGAACATAAAATGTAAAGAAAACGGAAAAAACAGAAAACTGAATTGAAAAAAAAAACGAACAGAGAAAACGGAAACCATGCTACCACCCGAAACCAAAACAAACGAATGAAATTAGAAAAAGGAAAAAACTTAGAGTCAAGATGGGCGGGCTTAGTGTGGCAGTGAGATGGGCGTGTCTCATAGTCATGATCACAGGTGTTTGTGGGCGGATCGTCTGCTATAATGGAGGGCGCTGTGTGTTCAACAGGTGCATCTGTACACCTGGATTCTACGGGTCGCGATGCCAGTATGGTGAGTACACGTGTTATTGTTATTGTTATTAATTTGTTCTTTTTCTTGTAGTTGCAATGATATCTGCTGTTCTAGTTATTATTATATTTTATTTTTTTATTATCGCCATTACTATTATTGTTGTCATCATTACTATAATGATTATTATTGTCATTACTTTACTATTGTTCATATTATTATCATTATTTGTTGTTGCTATTAATTTAACAATTTTCATCATATTATTATTTCATTATCATTATTGCCATTATTAATTATTATCATTATCATTATTATTATTATCATTATTATCATTATCATTATCATTATCATTATTATCATTATTATTATCATTATCATTATCATTATTTATTATCATTATTATATTATTGTAGTTA
>NW_020870986.1:76313-78813 GCF_003789085.1 Penaeus vannamei | reverse complement strand
CATAAAAAAAATCAAATAAGAAAAAAATAAAACATTATAAAAAGAAAAAGAAAAAACATCCTAAACATTCAGATAAAACAGCTTGCCAATACATGCAATCATGCAACGAAAAAGCCGACAACAGTGATCACGCTAATATATTCCACGCTCGCCAACGCCCTTGTACCACGCTAGGTCATACGAGGGCAACATGACCTCATAGTAGGGAGGAGGGGAGGTGGGAGGGGGGAGAAGGGGAAGAGGAAGGGGGAGAGGAGGGGAGAGAGGGGGTGAGGGAGAGAGAGAGGGGAGGAGGTGGAGGGAGGGAGGGGGAGAGGGCAAAAGGAGGGTAAGAAGGGGGGAGAGGGAGAGGAGGGAGAGAGGGAGGAGGGGAGAGAGAGAGAGAGGGAGGAGGTGGTGAGGAGGGGGGAGAGGCAGGAGGGAGGGGGAGAGGGCAAAAGGAGGAGAGAAGAAGGGAAGAAGCGGGGGGGGGAAGGTAGGAGGAGGAGGGAATAAGGGGAAGAGGGCAGGAGGGAGAGAGAGAGGAGAAGAAAATAAGGGGGAGAGGACAGGAAGGAGGAGGGAGGAAGAGGGGTAGATAGGGGAAGAGGGTGGGAGAGGAGATGAGAAAGAGGAGGGCATGAGAGGTAGGATGAGGAAGAAGAGGTTGAGAGGGGGAAGAGGATGGGAGGGAGAGTAAGAGATAGAAGAGGATAAGAGGGAAGCGAGGGGCGGGGAGAGGAATGGATAAAGGGAGAGAGGAAAAGAGAGGAGGAGAGAGGAAGAGGGAGAGGTAAGGTGGGGGAGAAGAAGCTCAGAAGGTGGATGGGAGAAATGAGAGTTGCGAAGAGAGGAGGGGAAGGAGGAGAGGAGAAAGAGACTAGGATAGGACAGGATTAAAGGGTAAAAGGGGGGGGAGGATGGGAGAAATAAAGAGGGCGGGAGAGGAGAAGGAGGAAACGGGGAAGAGGGAGATAGAGTGAGAGAGGAGAAGGAGGAAAGGAAGAGGAGGGAAGAGGATAAAGAGGGAGGATGGGGTGAGAGGAGAAGGAGGATAAGGGAGTGGGAGGGGGTTAGGATAGAAAACAGTCGGGTATGCCAAAAAAAAAGTGCAAAAGGGAGGTGTAGAAAGAAGGAGGGGGGGGGGTCATGTTCATTGAGCCTGTATGGTGAATGAAAATGTTTTTGCCAGTTGTTTAAGAATGTTGCACAGTTGCAGTATGTCTTTCTTCTTCTTCTTACTCTTACTCTTACTCTTACTCTTCTTACTCTTCTTTACTCTTCTTCCTCTTCTTCTTCTTCTTCTTCCTCTTCTTCCTCTTTTTCTTCCTCCTTCTCTTCTTCTTCCCCCTCTTCTTCTTCTCCTTCCTCTTCTTCCTCTTCTTCTTCCGCCTCTTCTTCTTCCTCCTCCTCTTCTCTTCTTCCTTCCTCTTCTTCTCCTTCTCCTTTTTCTTCCCCTCCTCCTCTTCCTCCTCCTCTTTTCCTCCCTCCCCCTCCTCCCCCTCCTCTCCTCCTCCTCCTCCTCCTCCTCCTCCTCCTCCTCCTCCTCCTCCTCCTCCTCCTCCTCCTCCTCCTCCTCCTCCTCCTCCTCCTCCTCCTCCTCCTCCTCCTCCTTCTTCTTCTTAAGAATTCTTTCGATGGGTGTCTGCCTCGATTTCCATGGAATCATAAGTCCTTAAATGTTTTCCTGATGAATATCTATACTGTGTGTTGGTGGATGACTAAAAATACGAGAGTTGTTTAGAATCTCCAAACACTGACAGGGTATTTATTGACAGGTGACGCATTGTGTGTGACAGCTGACAGGGCGTAGTGACAGTTGACAGATTTCGTGACAGCTATTGGGGTTTTGTGTTGACGGGAATCAAAGTGAACAGAATATCTAGAAAGATAGATTTTTAGGACAGGTGACAGAATCAGTAAGACAGTTCTCTATGTTAAAATGACGATCCTTGACAAACAAATATTTACACCAACACCCATCTGTATAAGTATTTAACAGATGAAAAAAAGCCCTTTAGAAATTGATATAGTCACATAGCCGCCATAAAACACAGATTATAGCAAATGAATCACAACAGCAAGCCATAAGAGAGGGTTGTACCAGCGCCCCTTACGATCGATGACGTCACAGCCAAAAGCCATTTCTGAATCCTGTTTTGATCCTCTGTTGACAAGCCATTAATCTGGTCATCATATGGGTAATGTGACATGACCTACCACCGCGCCGTCTGGTGTTGTTGTCGTATGGGGGGGGGTAAGTATTTACGATCGTTGCAGGGGAAATAAATGGTTGTTTGGAATAAAGGGTTATTGTGTTATTAGTTATTATAGGTACAGAGTGGGAAAGGAGGAATATAATTTTTCTGATGATGATACTAACAGAGATATTTGTAAAGATCATTTTTCAATAACGATGATGACAATGGTGTTAAGAATGATGAGCGGGAGTAGGAAAGGGGAGTAGAAGAAAAGGGTGATAAAGATAATAAAAATCGCAGAAGAATGTAAGACGTAAGAA
>NW_020870986.1:68813-71313 GCF_003789085.1 Penaeus vannamei | reverse complement strand
TCACCGATTGGATCAGCAATGACGGCGGGATCCATGTGGGCATCATCATCATCGTGCAGGTCGGGATATCTGGCGGGTGTGACTCCTCATCTGAATCATCACCATCTCATCCATATTCAATCATCATTCATCATCATCAGTCGACATCACCATTCCACCATCATCGATCATTCATTCGAGTGGCGGGGTGGCCATCTATCGATCACCATCATCACCACACCATTCACCATTGATCAGCTTCACTCATCACCACCATCATCATCGATCTAGCGCGAGCAGTCATCATCGACTCATGCGATCGAGTCGGATCACTCGCGTTCGGAGTCATCATCAGCCCCCATCGAATCATATCATCATCAGCATCATCATCATCATCCATCACCCATTCATCATCATCATCATTCATCACCAGCCGGATCCATCGTTGTCGTTCGTCATCGTCTCAGCCACTATCTAGTGCGGGGACGGGAAGCGGATCCACCCACCATTCATCATCAAAATCACCACATCATCATATCATCATCACGGGTGCGAGTCGATCATCAGCAGTCAGCATCAGTCAAATTCACCATCATCATCATTCTCATCATCACCATCGACCAGTGCATCAGTCATCATCATCATCATCGTTGTCGTCTCATTCGTCGTCCATCATCATCATATCATCTCATCATCATCGGATGCGTAGCCACGCAGCGATCGATCAAGGCATCACCATCATCATTATCAGCCCATCATTCACCCATCATCCACCAATCATCCATCATCATCAACCATCATCAATCATCACATCATCCATCACCATCACACCACCCCATTGCATCATGCATTCACCGATATCATCATCATCATCATATCATCATCACCATCATCGATCATCATCTATCACCATCACATCATCATATTTCGAGTCATCATTCACCATCATCATCATCATATGATCATCACCACCAATCATCGGTCATCATCATCATCATCAATCATCACCAACTCCATCCATCATCATCAACCATCACCATCATCCATCATCATCATCATCCGTTGTCGTCGGCATCATCGTGTCTGATTCTGCTGTTCTATCTATGGGTGGTGATCATCATACATATCGATCGGGACCACCTCATTCATCAATCATCATCACCATCATCCATTATCACCATCATCACCATCATCATCATTCATCAATCACCGTCGATCATCATCACTCCACCATCTACCATCATCATAACCATCATCATCATCATCATCACCGTCATCATCATCATCACATCATCACCATCACTCATCATCATCATCACCATCCACATCATCTCATCATCATTTTAATTCTTCTCCGCCATTTTCTTTGTCATCCGGGAAACGTGCAATGTGTCATGTCACTCATTAACCTCAGAGTTGCCGATGATTTGGAGAGAAATTATGGTGTATAATTGCTGTTTGAAGAAAGAATTTTTAATTGGGCATTTTATTTTCTGTTACTGCGTTGTGTGGTGGTATTGTGGACAAAGCACTGTGGTGCCGTGTGTGTGTGTGTTGGTGTGTCATGTGCGCCCCCTGTGTGTGTGCGGCCCGCAACAAGTCTGTCGTCTGTGTGTGACTGTGTGTTCTGTGTGTGTATGTGTATGTGTGTGGGGTGTGTCTGTGTGTGTGTGTGCGTAGTGTGTGTGTGAAAGAGAGAGATCGAGCGGAAAGAGGAAGAGAGAGCGACCAGTCGGAGAAGGAAGACAGAGAGAGAATACGGTAGCGAATGGTGGTCTGCTCGACTACGCTATGGTATGGGTCGAGCCGACTGGTCCGTTCACCTGCGATGAAGTCGCGGAATTCCCTGTGCGGATGAGGAGATGGGAGAGTCCCTTCTAAGATCGGAACGTTGAGACGACTCGTATGCAATATCACATGGGGTGGGGCTCACCAGGAATACAGCAGACGATGAGTAAGACCGAGCGGGAGAGGACGACCCGAGAGAGATGAGAGAGAGAGAAGGAGCCAGAGAGAGATCGTAGGTATATCAGTTAGTTTTCAATTTTTCAATTAGTTTATTTTGATTTTTTTTATAATATTTTATTTTTATTTTTATTTTAATTTTAATTTATAATTATTTTCAATAGTTTTTCAGACGACGGAGACGATGGAGGGGAGGCAGGGAGGAGAAAGAGAGACGAGGCAGTAGGAGACGCGAGAGCGAGAGAGAGAGAGAGAGAGAGCAGAAGACAGACAGACAACAGAGACTGAGCAGAGAGAGAGAGAGAGAGAGAGAGAGAGAGAGAGAGAGAGAGAGAGAGAGAGAGAGAGAGAGAGAGAGAGGAGAGGAGAGAGAGAGAAAGAGCAGAAAAGAGAAAAAGGAAGACAAGGAAAGAGAGAGAGAGAGTCTGTGTATGTTTGTGAGTATGTGTCTATTAGTGTGTATTGTGTGACGCAAAAGGTTATATCTCACTTATACCTGCCACTGGGAAACCCATTACGAGCAGTAACTAAATTAGAATATTCTACAAAGTCTAGA
>NW_020870986.1:45511-57068 GCF_003789085.1 Penaeus vannamei | reverse complement strand
GTATGAGAGAGAGAGAGAGAGAGAGAGAGAGAGAAGAGAGAGAGAGAGAGAGAAAGAGGGAGAGAGAGAGAGAGAGAGAGAATTTAGAGAGCGAAGAGAGAGAGAGAGAGAGAGAGGAGATGAGAGAGAGAGAGGAAAATGTAACAGATGGTGAGGCGAATTTTTCTTTTGTTCCTCTCCTCTCGCCTCCCTTCCTCCCTTCGGATCAGCCCCTCCTTTTTCTCTGATTCGCCTCCCTTTCTAATTCCTCCTCTACATCCTCCCTCCTCTCTCTGCTCTCTTCCACTCCATCCTCCCTGGGTCTCTCTCTCTCTCCTTCCCTTTCCTCCCTTCCCATCACCCTTGTCCCTTCTCTCTGGTCTCCCTCCCTCTATCCTCCATCCTCTCCCCTCCTTCTTACCTCTGTCTCTCTTCCCCCACCTCCCTTCTTCTCTATCTCTCACTCCCATCCTCTTCTGTCTCCCCTTCCACTCCACCCTCCCTTCTCTCTGTCTCTCTTCCTTCTCCCTTCCCATCCCCCTTCCCTTCCTCTGTCTACTTTCTATCCATCCTCCATTCCCCCTCCCTTTTCTTCTCTCTGTCTCTCTTCCACCCCACCCTCCTCCCTACCGTCTCCCTCCTCCTCACCCTCCTCCCTCCCTCCTCTCGTCCTCCTCCTCCCTCCCTCCCTCAATCCTCCTCCCTCCTCCCTCCCTCCTCCTCCCTCCCCCCTCCCTCCCCCTCCCTCCCTCCCTCCCCCCTCCTCCCTCCCCTCCCTTCGTTCAGGAAGACATTGATGATGAGCGAAATATTCATGCTGATTTGCGCTCATCCTTCGGCATCCTGGTCGGGGGAAGACAAGTCCATAGAGGCAGAAGGACGGTTGACAACTGCTGTCAGCGTTGGCGATGATGCAACACGACACCCGGTTGCATATGGTGGAATGGCATGTATTTGCAATATGAATGGCTAATCTAGATTCATAGTTGACACACTATAATATGTCTAATATATTATAAACTATTATATATATATATATATATATATATATATATATATATATATATATATATATATATATATTTATTAATATAAAGTTATATTATATATATATAACTATATATTATAATATATATATAGTTGACACACTATAATATATATATACACTATAATAAGACTAAATATGTCCGTGTCCACTTATATGTTTATTTCTGTATCGATACCTGTCTATCTATCTGTTTATGTATCTATCTACCTATGTGTCTATATATACAAAGACACACATTTATGTATATATATATATATACATTCGGTACACACACCAATACAGAGAAGTATATATATAATATTATATATAATATATATATATATATATATTATATATATATACATATATATATATATATATATAGATATATATATATATTAAGTATATTATAATGGGTATAATATATATATATATATATATATATATAATATATATTATATATTATATCTATAACTATATAGTATATATATATATACACCACACACACACACCACACACACACACACACACAACCCACACACAAAACAACACGCATATCTATTATTCTATCTATCTATCTATCTATCTATCTATCTATTCACTATTCTAATCTATCTATCTATCTATATATATATATAGTATGAATAGATAGATTAGATAGATACATATAGCAGATAGTGAAAGTAAATCGCGAAGGCATGTTGAAAGCAGAAAAAACTGATATTCCTGTAGTAATTCGACAACATCACGACAGCAGTTTTTAACACACGATGACAGTAATTGCAATTAGCAAGAGGAATGACATCTGGACACGTGACAGCGCATATCGTGCCGTGATGACACCAGCAAATCTAAATCCAACTTCCAACTGAACAAAGACAACAAAAAATAGAAAAAAAATCTACTTTTAGAAAGGGGTGTGAGTGAGAATGAAAGAATCTATTCGAACCCCGATCAAATGTTTTCTTGTTTTGTGAAGATAATACAGTTTGCAAAAGCGATAGATACGATAGAGAGATATATGATAGATAGATAGAAAAGATAATCATACGATAGGAAGATAATAGGATAGATAGAATAGATTAGCATGAATCAGAGATGGAACAGAAAGGTAATGATAGATGATAGACCGACAATGATAGATAGATAGATATAATAATGAAAAGATAGAAATAGATTAGACAAAGATAGATAGATAGAACAAAAAATGAAGATGATGAAAAGATAGATAGAAGACTTATTGATAGATAGAATAGATAGACAAACGGAGAGTAGATAGACAAATGATAGATAGATAGACAAAAATGATAGATATGATAGAGATCAGACAAAATGATAGATAGATCAGATACAATAATGATAGACTAGTAGATAGACAAGATAGATAGATAGAGAAAATAAGATAGTAGACAAAGACAGATAGATAGACAACGAGAGATAGATAGAATAAGGACAATCGATAGATCAGACAGATAGATAATGACAGATAGACATAAAGACGCCAACCGAGGCAAGCGCAGGAGAGCCCACAAATCTGTCTTATCGGAGGCGACATCAGAGGAGACTAGAAACCGATTGGCTTTTTGGGGCAATGACATTACCTGAGAATCTCCGATTTGCCCAGGAAAATGGAAAGCTCCTTTGCTCCTCTCTCTCTCTCTTTCTCGCTTCCCTTTTCTCTCTTTCTTCGTCTTTCTCTCTTTCTCTCTCTCTCTCTCTCTCGCTTCTTTTTTTTTTCTCTCTTCTCGCTCTTCTCTCTCTCTCTCTCTCTCCTCTCTCTCTCTCTTCTCTCTCTCTCTCTCTCTCTCTCTCTCTCTCTCTCTCGCCTCTCTCTCTCTCTCTCTCTCTCTCTCTCTCTCTCCTCTCTCTCTCTCTCTTTCTCTCTCACTCTCTTCTTCTCTCTCTCTCAATCTTCTTCTCACTATTTTCCTCCTCCAGTTTTCTCTCTTTCCTTTCCTCCATTTTCTCCCTCGCTTCCTCCATTTCTCTTCACTTCCCCTTCTCTCTCCTTCTCTTCCCTCTCTCCTCTCCTCTCTCTTTCTCTTCCTCTCTCTCTCTCTCTTCCCTCCCTCCTTCTTCTTCCCTCTCTTCCTTGCCCCTTCCCTCTCTTTCCTCTCTTCCCTTCCCTTCCCTCCCCTCTCTCCCATTCTCTTAAGGCGTAAAATTGGAGCAGATCCAGTTAATGGTCGACCTTCTCTGGGTCTTCATTCCCAATTCAGTAATCAGGACCTAAAGATGTGTCTAGTCAATCAAGGGTCTAATTAGACAGCGAAAGATTTTTTTTTTTTTTTTAATTTTTTTTTTTTTTTTTGTAATTGTAATTAAAAGTTTCGTTGTGTTATTAATGGGGATTTTGTGGTGTGATTTTTTTTTTTTGGGGGGGGGGAGGTGATATGGGAATATGTTTCATGTAGATTGCATCTTTCTTCCTTGTCTCTCTCTCTCTTCCTCTCTATTTTCTTTGGCTGTCTATTTCTCTCTCTCTATATCTCTCTCTTTGGTTGTCTGTCTAATCTGTCTCTATTCTCTCTCTCTCTCTCTCTCTCTCTCTCTCTCTTCTCTCTCTCTTCTCCTCTCTCTCTCTCTGTCTTCTTCTGTCTTTTCTCTCTTCTCTCTCTCCTCTCTCTCCTCTCTCTCTCTCTCTCTCTCCTCTCTCTCTCTCTCTTCTCTCTCTCTCTTTGTCTGTTTGTCTGTCTGTCTGTCCATTTCTCTCTCTGTCTGCCTGTTTCACTCTCAGTTTGTCCGTTTCTCTCTCTCCCTCTTCTCTTTCTGTCTGTCAGTATGTCTCTGTCTGTCTGTCTGTCTTTCTCTTTCTCCTTCTTCGTTTCCCTTTCTCTCCAATCCCTCCTTCTTACGGAAAAAAATCACTCACTGAAATTTTAAATCGTTGCCATCCATTCTGCCCCGTTTCTCCAATCTCATTTTCTTTCCTCCTGCCTCTCCTCTCTCTTTCGCTATTTCTGTCTTTCTCACCTCGTATCCTCTCCTTCTTCATCTTCTCTTCTCCTCGTTCTTGCTTCTTTTCTTCTAATTATTTTTTATTTACTATACATATTTTTTTTCTCCTCTCCTCCCCCTTTTCTCTTCGTCTTCCCTTATTCCATGTTTCTCTCTATTCTCCCTCTTTCTCGTTTCTCTCTTCCTCTCCTCTTCTGAAGTCTCCCCTCTTTTCACTCTCTTCCTTTTATCTCTCCTAACTCTCTATCCCTCATTTCTGTCTGCTCTCTCCCTTTATCTTCTCTATTCTTCTCACTCTTCTCTTCTAACCTTCCTGTCTCTCTCCATCTCTGCCTTTCGCCTTTCCTCCTCCTCTATCTCTACCACTTCCCTTCTTCCTGCATCTCCTCCTTGTCTCTCATCTTCTTTCTCTACTTTTTCTCATCTCCTTCCTTTCCTCCTCCGCCTCTCTCTCTCTCCTTCTCTTCCTTATTTCTTCCTCTCTCCCCTTTCTTCCGCCTCCTTTCTTCTCTTATCTTTCTCTCTTCCCCTTCTTTCTCTATCTTCCCCTTTCTCCTACCTCTTTTTCTTTGCCTCTCACTCCTGTCTCTTCTCTTCCTCTTATTCTCTTCTCGCCTCCTTCCTCCTTCTCTTTTCCTCTTCTCTCTTCTTTCCCTCCTCTTCCTTTATCTTCTCTTCTCATCTCCTCCCTCTCTCCCTCCTTTCTTTCTCTACCTTCCCTATTTCTATCCCTCTCCTCCCTTCCTCCAGCTTGCTCTCTCTTCTCCTCCCTCTCTCTCTGCCTCTCCTATTCTCCTCCCTCCTCTCTCTCCCCTTGGCTCTCCTCTTCTCCTTTCTTCATGTTCTCTCTCTACCTTTCTCCATTCAGCTCCCCCTCCCTCTCTCCTCTCACTTGCTTCTCCCTCTTTCTCCTCTGCTCCCCTCTTCCTCTCATCTGGCTGCCTCTCCTAATCCTCTCCCTCCACCTCCTCTCCTATCTGGCTCTCCTCTCCTTCTCTCTCTCTGCCTCTCCTCCCTTCCTCCTCCTCCTTCTTCCTGTCTCTCTCTGTCTGCCTTCTCCTATCCTCTCTCCTCTCCTCTCTCTCTGCCTCTCCTTCTTCTCTTCCTCCTCATCTCCTGTTTCTCTCTCTCTGCCTCTCTATTCCTCCTCCTCTCCTCCTCTTTCCTCCTCTCCTCATCTCTCTCTCTCTCTCTGCCTCTCCCTTCTCCTATCATCTTCCTCTCCTCTCCTCATCTCTCTCTCTCTCTCTCTCTCTCTCTCTCTCTCTCTCTTCTCTCTCTCTCTCTCTCTTCTCTCTCTCTCTCTCTCTCTCCTCTCTCTCTCTCTTCTCCTCTTCTCCTCCCCTCCTTCTCCACCTCCTCTTTACTCTCCTTTCCTCTCCTCTCCTCTCTCCTCCTCCCTTCCTCTCTGCCTCTCCTCGTCCTCCTCCTCTCTTTCTTCTTCTCCACCTCCTCTTTCCTCTCCTCTCCTCTCCTCCTCCCTTCCTCTCCTCGTACCCAGCCTCTGTGTCTAACCAGGCTTCCATCACCGGCCTCAGAATAGTGTTATATATTGCTCTTGTTATGGCTTCCCGGTTGCTAAAAGGATCATCACTCTTTCGCTGGATATTGCATCACTTTTTTCGATTATTCTCCTCACCTTGTTTCTCCCTTCTTTCTTCTTTTCTTTGACTCGGGTTTGTGATGGTTGGTGTGGTTGTGGAGGCTGTTGCTGTTGCTGTGTTTGTGTTTTTGTTGTTGATGTTGTTGTTGTCATTTTGGTTATTGGTATTGCTGTTATTGTTGTTACTTCTATTATTGTCATTTTTTATTGTTATCATTATCATTATCATTGTTAATCATATCATCATCTCATTATCATCATCATTATCATCAACATTATCCATCATCAACATCATCATCATTATCAATCATCATCATCATCAAATCATAATTCATTTTTTGTTACCATTAGTAGTATTGACACCACTGCTATCATTATCACTATTATCATTATCATCATTTCTATCATCATCAACATTTACCCAAGCACACCATTCATCATCATCTATTAATCTATTTGTTTATTTTTTGCGGGCACATAAAACATTTTTTTTTTTTTTTTTTTGCTGCTGATAAAAGCTTTTGTCATTAGCTTCAATTTCCTCATTAATTTTCTCTCTTCCAAAAGCACTCTCGCTTTCCCTGTCTCTGCTTCTATCCACAGTCAAATGAAGGAATAGATAATAGAGATCGATAGATAAGTAGATAGATAGGTAGGTAGGTAGGAAGGTTGATAGATAGATAGGTAGATAGGTAGACATAAATAGATAGATAGGTAGTTAGGTAGACATAAATAGATAGGTACGTAGGTAGATAGACAAATATATAGGTAGGTAGGTAAATAAGTAAGTTGATAAATGGATAAATATATAGATAGAAGAATGAATGAATGAATGAATATTTTTATGGATGATAAATAGACTAATGAATAGATGACAATCATATTCTAAAAAGTCACTCAATGAAAAAGAGACACAAAAAAGAGGAACAGTTTGACAGCACCATCAGCTGACACTTCCTGGCAGCACCATTTACCACCAGCGTCTGTCAACAACACTTATATTCACTACTTTCCAATACCCGTTATCAATAACAACATAACTGCCTCCAAACGATTACAATTGTTGTGTGTTGATGCCAATTCTCGTCACCGTCTGCCAACACAATTTACCATCACCTTCTGTCAATGTTTTAGACATATTCCGCTTGACAACATCTCCTGCCAACGATATGACGTCATCTGCCAACAGCGATTGTTATTACTTTTCTTCTCACCATATAATATTGGTACCATCAACCACCACCTGCCACCAATTTAACTTACAACCACAATACTACTTACCATCTGCTTCCAGTTACCAACACCGTCTACCACCTGTGACCATCACCACCAACCACTCCAAGCCACCACCATCTGGCAACACCACCTGACAGCCATCTATCTCTAACCATCTGCAGTCATTCCTTGACAACACCGCTAACAACCAGATGCATTCACTCTAACCTTCCAAGTGGTGGCAGACTTTCCCTTCGTCTCTCTCTCTCTCTCTCTCTCTCTCTCTTTCTCTCTCTCTCTCTCTCCCTCCCTCTCCTCTCTCTCTCTCTCTCCTCATCTCTCCTCTCTCCTCTCTCTCTCGTCTCTCTCCTCTCTCTCTCTCTCTCTCCTCTCTCTCTCTCCCTCTCTCTCTTCTCTCTCTCTCTCCTCTCTCTTCATCCTCTCCTCTCCCTCTCCTCTCTCTCTCTCTTCTTCTTTCTCTCTCTATGTCTTCTATCTCGTGTCTTTCATTCTATTCTCCTATCCATTAACTGTCATTTCTCTTCCTCCATTTACCAAGTCATAATTCTATTAATCTGTGAAAGAATGATACGCGGGGAAGTGAGGGAGCGCGAGTATAAAGCGAATGGAAAATGTGAATATATTTCTGATTTTATTTTTTTTGATGATAACATTACAGAGAAAATAGTTGAAGGATGGTAAGTGGAAAAAAAAGAAAGGAGAAATGAGAATTAGAATAACATAATGATAAATGGAAAAAAGAAAGAAATGAGAAAATAAGAAACACGAAGTTAAATAGCGTAACGATAATGATAAAGGTGTAAAGAAAATGAGAGAGAGAGAAAAAATAATAATCAAGAAATTGCATCTGTAAATTTCCTCGAATTTCTCGCCGTCTTTTTCACTTAATTCATCATTTTTTTTTTCTTTCCACTCATCAGTTTTATCCATTTCTCCTTTTTTTCTGGTTCGTTAGTTCTATCATTCTTTTCCGAGTGATTAATTTCTCTCTTTCAGCTTTTCATGCGATCCATTTATTGAAAAAAAAAAAAAAAATCGATGTATTTATTTTGTCATGCGTCTTTATGCCCGCTTTCTCTATTACATTTTCCGATTTTCTTTACATATTCTTTCTTTCTATTTTTTTCTAAAGGCTCTAGAGAGGGAGAGAGAGAAGAGAGAGAGAGAGAGAGAGAGAGAGAGAGAGAGAGAGAGAGAGAGAGAGAGAGGAGAGAGAGAGAGAGAGAGAGTGAGAGAAGGAGAGAGGAGAGAGAGAGAGAGGAGAGAGAGAAGAGAGAGAAGAGGAGAGAGAGAGAGAGAGGAGGAGAGAGGAGGAGAGGAGAGAGAGAGAGAGAGAGGAGAGAGAGAGAGAGAGAGAGAGTGGGAGCAGGGGGAAGGGAAAGGAGAGAAAAGAGAGGGAAGAGGAGGGAGAGGAGAGAGGAAGAGAGAGAGGGGAGAGATAAATAGATAGATAGATAGATAGAGAAGAGAGAGAGGGAGGAGGGAGGGAGGGAGGGAGGGAGAGAGAGAGAGAGAGAGAGAGAGAGAGAGAGAGAGAGAGAGAGAGAGAGAGAGAGAGAGAGAGAAGAGAGAGACGAGAGAGAGCAGGAGACGGAGAGAGAGGAGAGAGGAAGAGAGACGAACCCGGTGACCACATGGACCGACGAGAGACGAGAGCCGGGGACACGAACTAACGAGCTGACTGGAGAGAGGCAGCCGAGGGAGAGAGGGAGGAGGAGTCGATCCGGTTGGGAGAGAGCGACGGCGGGAGCGACAGGGTCGACCGAGGGAGAGCGGAGCGACGACTGCAGGGGGCGAGTGACACTGGAGAATGAGCGAGAGCCGATCTGCCGACAAAGGTACGAGCCAGAACGCGACGCGATTAGGGGCAGACCAGGAGCCCGAGGACGGAGAGTGACGGGTGAGGAGCCTGCCTATCAACACCTAGCGCAGCAAGGGCTACAGAATCTGACGGAGAGGGAGAGAGATGATGAGACGAGATGAGACGCCGAACGAGGAGCCGAGGCGAACGGGATACGAGCAACGGGAGGAGAGTCGAGTGACGAGGCACGAGAGCGAGGAAGGGTGAGGAAGAAGGAGCCGGAGAGGGAAGAGGAAGGGAGGGAGAGAGAGAGAGAGAGGAGAGAGACTGAGATGGCACGAGAGAGAGAGAGAGAGACGAGAGAGAGAGAGAGAGAGATAGAGAGATGGGAGAGAGAGAGAGAGAGAGAGATAGGAGAGAGAGAGAGCAGAGAAAGAGAGAGAGAGAGAAGAGAAGAGAGAGAGAGAGAGAGAGAGAGAGAGAGAGAGGACGAGAGAGAGAGAGAGAGAGAGAGAGAGAGAGAGAGAAAGAGAGGTCGAGTGGATTGAAAGGAACTTGTCTGTTCTTGACACGGTTTTGGAGAAGGATCACAGCTGAGTTTCCCGCCATTTTTAGCCTCGTGAATTCGTGTTATTTGTTTTGTGTTCTTTTCTCTTCCCCCTTTTATGTTTTATCTATTTATTTGTTTAATTGTTCATTTATCCATTTTTTAAAATCTATTTATTTGTTTAAATGTTTATTTGTCATTTTTTTTCGCAAAGTATTTAGGTAGGTGATGGTGTTATTATTTTTTATTGATTTTTCTCTTTTTTTGGATTGCAGATTATTTTTGTTTTCCTCACATCCTCTTCGTGGTCATCGTCTTCAACTGAATGATTGCAGTAGAGCAATGATTTTGCTCATATCTATATAGGTTCATATATATACACTTCTATATGTAGGCTGTGAATGAATGTAGGCCTATGTAACATATACATACATGTAGGCTTATCGTTATATTTAAATATAGATTTCAAGTTTGTCATCAGCTTTTGCGGTGAAATTTCAACATCCATCCAACTTTTGCAAAGAATGAACCGTATTTTTTACGAAAAATGTAGAAAAGGTGTGAAAGAGAATGAATATTTTCACAATACAGCATTAAACCGGTTTTCGAATATATCTTCGTCAGAGACACATACCGGTGAAATAAACATTTTTGTATTGAGAAAATATTCGTCCATATCTCATTTATTTTAATCAGCATCGCTCATTTAGAATAAGGTTTGCTAAGTGAAAACATCCAGGCGAGAGAAATGTCACGAGAAAATAAGAAATTGGCAATCCTGGTTGATTCAGTTATGATGAAATATTCGCTCATGTTGGTAACCCTGAAGCTTCTCTGAGGATTAAAGGCCTTGAGAGCGACTGGGAAAATGACCCTTGTGATTGGTCTGGCACTATCTTTCCCCAAAGATTGTGAATACGGCCGTTAAGTCTCAGTGGAAAGTCTTCAACAAACCATACGAAATCTCAACACAATAAAGTCTTCAAAATCACAAAAAAGAAAGAAAGAAAGAAAGAAAGAAGAAAAAAAAACGAACAAAAATTTCAATATCACCTGGAAAAAAAAATAAAAAAATTGAAACCCGAACTAAAATCGTGAAAAGCATTTATGGAAAACTTTGCAATGGACTTTGTTTGAACTTTTTCACTTTTCTTGCTTTATTTCCTTTTCTTCGTCTTTTCACTTTTCTTGCTTTATTTCCTTCCCTTTTTCTTCCTCTTTTCACTTTTCTTGCTTTATTTCCTTCCCTTTTTCTTCCTCTTTTCACTTTTCTTGCTTTATTTCCTTCCCTTTTTCTTCTTCTTTTCACTTTCTGCTTTATTTCCTTTCCCTTTTTCTTCCTCTTTTCACTTTTCTTTGCTTTATTTCCTTCCTTTTTCTTCCTTTCTTTTCACTTTCTTGCTTTATTTCCTTCCCCTTTTCTTCCCTTCTTTAATTTTCTTGTTTTCCTTCCCTTTTTCTTCCTCTTTTCACTTTTATTGCTTTATTTCCTTCCCCTTTTCTTCCTCTTTCACTTTTATTGCTTTATTTCCTTCCCTTTTTCTTCCTCTTTTCACTTTTCTTGCTTTATTTCCTTTTCCTTTTTCTTCCTCTTTTCACTTTTCTTGCTTTATTTCTTTCCCCTTTTTCTTCCTCTTTTCAACTTTTATTGCTTTATTTTCCTTTCCCCTTTTTCTTCCTCTTTTCACTTTTCTTGCTTTATTTCCTTCCCCTTTCTTCCTCTTTTTCACTTTTATGCTTTATTTCCTTCCCCTTTTTCTTCCTCTTTTCACTCTATTACACTTTTCTTGCTTTTCACTTTTCTTGCTTTATTTCCTTCCCCTTTTTCTTCCTCTTTTCACTTTTCTTGCTTTATTTTCCTTCCCCTTTTTCTTCCTCTTTTCACTTTTCTTGCTTTATTTTTTTTCCTTTTTCTTCCTCTTTTCACTTTTATTGCTTTATTTCCTTCCCCCTTTTCTTCCTCTTTCACTTTTCTTGCTTTATTTCCTTCCCCTTTTTCTTCTCTTTTCACTTTTCTTGCTTTATTTCCTTCCCCTTTTTCTTCCTCTTTTTCCTTTTCTTGCTTTATATCCTTCCCATTTTTCTTCCTCTTTTCACTTTTATTGCTTTATTTCCTTCCCCTTTTTCTTCCTCTTTTCACTTTTCTTGCTTTATTTCCCTTCCCTTTCTTTTATTGTTTTGTCCTTCCCACGTCCCCACTTCTCTTCATTATCTGCAAATGGACTTTCTTATTCTCTGTAACGAAATCTTCGCTTTCTCCTTCTTCCTCCTTTGTCTCCTCCCCTTCCCTTGCCCCCTAAGATTATTCTTCTCCTTTCCCTCTCCTCTTCATCATCTACTCCCCCTTTCGTCTCCGAATTCTTCTCTTTTCCCCTTTCCTCTCCATGACATTCCTCTCCCTGTCCC